>CP139504.1:263921344-263943175 GCA_021014915.2 Artemisia tridentata subsp. tridentata
TCAATTACATGTACTATACAATGTTGCTAAGCCAAGACTCGACTCAATCTTAAGCTAGAAACAAAATAACAAAATAACAAAAACATAAAAATAAACATAAAATGAAACGGGATGGTAGTCCGTATGTTTTTTCTACTTTTCTTTTTCTCATTTTTTTGTATTTTTCTTGATTTTTTCGATTTTTTTTTTTTTTTTTTTTTTTTTTTTTTTTTTTTTTTTGCATACACTCTTGCCCTACCATCCAAAATAATACATCATAGGGGCATCGCATTCCCCTTACACTTGAACTTTTACATAACTTTACAAATAACTATTCTAATGACTCGAATTAAGATAATTGAAAAACTTGGAGTACTTTTAAAATATTTAGCACATATGGGGGTAATAAATGATGTTCTTCCCCATTACTCTATTACACTAGTACTTTACCCATGAGTCCCAATCGTCCCAAAACAATATGTACAAGGATATGACTCGACTTAGCAACCATGTAATCAACTAGATAATTAACTTGGGTTTAAACAAATGTTGTCACAATAATGCACTAAAAATGAGTGCATACAAGGTAGGCTAAGGCGATTTGGGTGTACATTTAAGTGGGGTGTAACAAATTCTTCCTTTAAGTAAAATGCTTAAAGGTCGAAACGAAAAGATAGGCTCTGAGGGGTGTACTAGGGGTATCGTGTACTAAAAATGAGTACAACGCAAAGGGTGTGGGAGAATTACTTGACCAATGTAGCCAATGTAATTATAACAAAAACACAGGTGTAAAACAATGGGTTAATCCTAATGCCTCTTATCATGTAGTAAATCTAACTACACGAATGTAGTCTCACTTGTGGCCTCGGAATGGTCCTAACGCAAGTTCTAGAATCTACGTGCTACCGGTACACACATCATAGCATAAATGCTTTTCCTACCAATTCTAGGGGCGAACCTCACATATTTGGGGGTGGAAAATTTTTTAGTGGTACGGTTTTTGTGCTAGTCATATAACTCCTATCCGTGAGACGCTCATTAAGATCAAAGTTTCACTCCTATATGTTGTAAAATTTTTTAAATTTGGCACTAAAATTTCCCTAACAAGTATTTATCTCAGTTTTATTACACATCTACCATCAAACAAACAAAAATCAAGTGCAATTGTATTCTCTAAGGTATCATCATTTACCCTCCCCTTACACTTAAGCTGAACATTGTCCCCAATGTTCATTCAAAGGATGTAAAAGTAAATAAGGTAAAAGAATGAAAACAAATACTCCCCGGATTCGTTCGATGTGGATAATCCGGTAACATGGTTAAATCCTCCTCCAAGAAAATGAACGTTGAAAGCTTCCCTTCCGAAATATAAATCATCTTCTTGTCCAATATAACCTTTTAAACCTGAGAAAACAAACACAAAAAACCCAAAGCATCAACCTGAACAAAGAAAACTCACAACTAGATGTAATTCCAGACTTAGAAATAAAAACAAAACGATTAAAGATATAATGCTTGTAGAATGAATATTTGCAGATTTCCTGGAGTTTATAAAACTAAAGATTTAACAAAAACTTTATGACTCCGGTAGAAAAACAAAACTTGCAAAATTTCCAGAATTTTACACTTGACGCTGTCAGGTGTTAACCTTGACGCCGTCAGAAGTGACCTGCAGAAATTTTATGGTTAGTTTCCGGAAAATTTCTGGAAAAACTTATGCCTCACTTCCTGGAAATCCTGCAAAATATTCATTATGACTCGATACAAGCATTTGACTCTAACAATTACTAGTATGCATGCTCATTTAATATTGTTGTGATTCGTATTCAATCTTGTTCATGTAAACAAATTTGGATTCCCTTACACTTATCTTTTGCAAAATACCTTTATATGTAGTTAAGACGAAGTTAAAAACAAAATAAAGCATTTTCACAATTTACTTTGAAACATGAGCACAAACAATAACAATTAAACTTGTATACGGAAACAAATAAAATCAAACAAACAAACAAACAAATAAAGCTTGGGTTGCCTCCCAAGAAGCGCTTGTTTTTGTTCGAGTCACGAGGCTGACTCTACCCTTATTTAACGGAAATAGGGGAGGTTTTACCTACACTTAGGATTAAGTGCGGGTGGAAGTAGCGATACACACCCTTAGGGTGGAAATATGCCACGTGAAGTGAAGGGGGTGAGTGAATGGCTTCCTTCATCCTAAAACTACCCGGATAATATTGGTTTATGGGTGGGTCGGTTCCTCTTTTGTCTCCTAGATGTAAATCTAAGGATGAAAAGTTGTGTAACGGTTGAGGTTCCGGCTCATCAACACTAGGAAATTCCCTAGAACTAAGAGTAAGGTCATCACTAAAAGTGTTCAAACCTATATCCTCTAGTTGTGCTTGGTCCAAGGGTTCTACCTCCATCGGGATTCCTAAAGTCTCTTCTACTTCTTCCGGGTAAGTCACGGGCGGTGTGGGTGCCTCAACTGATGGTTGAGTATTTTGTGGGCTTATGGTGTTTACCTCATCATTCCACGTGTCAAGATCACCTATATCCTCATCAATTGTTTTCTTAGGTAGTGATGATAACAAACCTAGCGCTTCATCCAACTTATGGTTTATTGCTTCGGCTCTATCCACAATTCCTTGGCAAACTAGGTCGCTTTTCCTATTGGCCTCACTAAGATGAGATCCTAAACATGGAGGTTGTTCATAAGAATCTATCCTAGGTGAAGGCTCATATGATTCATAGGTGTCTCTAAATGAGGTATTTTGAACTCCTTGGTGTTCTAGCCACTCAACCATATCTTGCAATCTTAGAAATCTAAGTGAAAAGTCCATTTGAAGCAAATTACAAACAAAATCACAAAGAAAAGATAGACTACGAGAAAGCTACAAAATAAAAAGAAAAAATCTCACTTGATAGAAATCTTGTGAGTAGACCTAATAAAAATAAAATTTCAACCTAAGCAATAACTACTCCCCGGACTGCGGCGCCAAAAACTTGATGCGTGGTTTTGCAACCTTACAACAGGTTTTACCTCTCGAGGGATCTCAAGAGGCTTACAACCCCACCAGGCAGTGTACCTGACCGATGTAGTATAGTGTAGTGGTAAGTACGGGGGATTGATCGTTCTCCACAGGGAATAGTGTTCGTTAGGTATGAAAGACTACTCTAATAGGTCTAAGGGTTGAGGAAGATTCTTTTTTGTGTTTTTATAATTTTATGAAAGGAAGTAAAATCTCGGTTTTGAAGGAGTGGGCGGAATTAGTTGCTAGTCAACTAACCCAAATAACTACAAATGCAAATAAAATAAATAACTGAAAATAAAAAGTTGGTGAGAAACTTATGTGTAGAGAAATGTGTTTACTTAGATTTCCTTACTCCCTAACTATCTTTTACCGGTTGATTAGTGTGTATTAGTTGCGTGGATGACGGGTGTATTCCTTAATACCAATCGTGGGGTGGCGTACGTACTTCCCCAACTCTACAAGCTCCTACTTCACTCCTATGTCGAGCCGGCTAGGAAGCTCCTAGCATGGGATCACTAGAATTCGCTTGTGCATTAAATACAACCATAAAAACCTTTAGTACGCATTTGGTTCATGTTTCTTAAGATGTTCAAGCAAGTTACCGAATAGGAAGTTAGCCAGTTTTCTTAAGCCTAACATAGATAAACAATCATCCAATACAACTAATAACACACTAATAACCAATAATCAATAGCTAGGTTTCATTAGATCTAAGCAAACACAAGATAAATCTAGCCTAACATGTTAAACAAAAGACAAGAACAAGATAAAATCAAACAACACATAGACATATTGAATGATTAATTGATAACTTATCTTTCAATGTAACATGGAAGATCTCAAGGCAAAAAGCCTTGAAAAAGATGCTAAAATCGTCTTAGGGTTTTCTCCCAAAAATTCCACACTAAGCTCTCTCTCTAATGACAAAAAATTAGAAAACTATATATAGACTTTTGGATCTGACGGCGTCACCTTATGGAGTGTGACGCCGTCACCTCGCCGCTTCTAGGGTTCCCGGATGGCCTTCTTGACGCCGTCCCTCTTTAGCTCTCCAAAATCCGTTCTGGCTTATCAAGGCTTGACGCCGTCAGACCTTGAACGTGACGCCGTCCCTCTTTGAATTAAGCCGTGACGCCCTTGATCAGGTTAAAGCGTGACGCCGTCAGAATTCACATGCAATTTTCACTGGCTTATCATGAGTAAATTTCACATCCACCTTTTCTTGCCAAGCCATGACGCCGTCCAGAGTAAAATCTGACGCCGTCAAAGGTAACTTTTAGCCGATTTTTGAGACTTTGTCGTTTTCTTCACTTTAATGCTCCAAAAACGTCCAAAATGCCTCCTTTTCCAGATTTCTCCTCAAAAGTACCTAAAATGACAAAAGGAACGATTTAGGGCAATATTTGATCAAATAAATACGATTTAGGGCTTAAATGACCCCTCAAAAGCGGTACACTTTTTGCTTCATCAGTAAATGATCTTGAATGTGTATCACATTAGTTGCAAGAGATACATTTACTCTTTGTTCAAATCCTATTAAGTGTCTTATCCAAGGTTTATCTCATGTGCTCTTCAAAGTCTACTGGGTACTAAGTATTCTCAGGATGAATTAATGGGCTCTACTCCCGACATCCTGAAAAAGATGAATTACTCACATGACCCCTTTGAAGTGAGAAAGGTCAACATGACCACCTACGAGGTGGTCCAGTAAGCAACAAAGTCTCCAACTTCTTCTTCTTCTGAAAAGAAGAAGAAGAAGAAAACGAGAACTCTTAAAGTGGTTAAACCCAAGCCACCTGTCATTGATGTCTCTAGAGCACAACCTCAAAAAACTCGGGGCAACAACCTTCCACTGATTGGTCGACTCTAAGTACCAAGTGGAAAAAACCTAATCCACAAGATTTGAGGTGTTGGTCTCCGACCAAAACAAAGGCAAGACCTTTTATGAGGTAGAGTCGAATACTAACCCTCAAACTATTTCACTTTTTGTAATTTTGCACACACTGATGGAGGATTCGGAGGAGGAAATACTCGAATTTGCTGATGACGAAATCTTAGTAGCTGGGGATGAAATGGACATTGACATACCAAAAGAGACTGAAGAGTCTTCCCATCACTCTGAACATTCCCACGCTCCTCCGCAACAAACTGATAATGATGAACACCCTGAATCTCCACCACCAACTGATCCAAATGCAGCTTATTCATTTGATCATCATTCTACATCATCCTCTTTAGGCTTCGGTGACATTGATGATGTGAAGCCTGTGACTGAAAGAAAATTTGCAGAGAACTTTCAATGGAATTCTGAATGGCTTTATGCCGGTTGGAAGATAAAAATTGGGACAGAAATGCAGAGCCTGCTGCTTCTTACGCTAATCCTAGAGCCATAAACAACATGATGACATTTTTAGAGTAGCTAAGGAAGAATCAGGGTACATAACTCTCCTCAATTCTCACAAACTTAGCGAATGTACAGGAGGCAGTAAAGGAGGATCCTGAACTAAAGGCCAAGCTGAAAACCCTCATTGAAACTGATCTTAACAACTCCACCAATATTACCAACCTCACCAAGCTGTTAAAGGAAGCAAATATCCCTTATATCAAGACACATTTGGATACCACTCAAAAGGCAGTCTTGAATCAGAATGCTCTTGATGAGGTGTAGTTTTATACATTTTTAAGGGGTGATTTAGCCTATAAATTGATATATATATATATATATATATATATATATATATATATATATATATATATATATATATATATATATGATCATTTATTACCCTAAATTGTTTTTATTTGAGTTTTAGGTACTTAGGAAGCAAATGCTAGAAAAAGAAGCATTTTGAACTCGATTGGATGGGAAAATGAAGAAACCGACAACATCGGGAAAAACCGTCACGAGAAGGGTTCGTGACGGCATCACGGCCACTTTTGTGATGTCGTCACCTAGGTGAGGCTGACCATACAGGTCCTGTGACGACCTCAAGCTGACGGTGTCAAGACCAAATTTTTGAAGGGTGACGGCGTCACAACTCCAACACGAAGCCGTCACAACTATGTCGGTGCAATAATGAAACCCTAGATGACGGCGAGCTGATGGCGTCACACTTAACAAATGACGCCGTCTCAATTGTAAATTATATTTTTTCATTGAGAAGATAAGTTATTTAATAAATCATTCAAATATGTTTACTTGTGATTGTTTTATTTCCTTAATTACGTTTCTTTTCATTACTATGTTAGGCAAAATTTAATAGTATTTGCTTAGGATTGCATGAAACCTAGTTGTTGATTATTGTGTGTCATCTCTTATTGATTAATGGTTTGCGTTAGGAGTTGGAAAACTGGCTAGGTCAAATTATACTAGCTTTAATGTCTAATTAAACATGTAGTTAATGATTAATTAACTTTATATAGTTGTATTTAATGCATGAACTTTGATCGTATTGTGGAAATTGGGATAAAGGCATTCTTAGGTGCCACTCAATTAGACATAGTTCATAGGAGTTAGGGCTTGACCACCCCTCGTAGTTATAAGGAATACAACTACACTAATATAAAAGGACGTAACATTTCGACTAATAAATAAAAGATAACTAGGGAGTAATGAAATTCTAAGTGGATACACTTTCGTCATACTTGAAGTTCACCAATTTACTTTTCCTTGCATTTAGTTTAGATTTAGTTTTATTAGTAGTTGTTCGTAGTTAAAAACCAAACACTTTCAAACCCGAGATTTTACTTTTTCAAAATAAATTTAAAAGACCAAAAATAATCTTCCCTTAACCCATAGACTTAATTCGACATACACTTCGAGCCTACGTGACTATTCCCCTAGAGAACGATCAATCTCCCGTATCTTACCTATACTACACTACAACGGTTAGGTACTCTGCATAGGAGGATTGTAAAATTTAATGTGTTTGCAACCAACCGCATCAACTTTTTGGCTCCACTGCTAGGGAATAATCTAGGTTTCAATTTCTCTTTTGTTTAGGTCTACTCAATAGATTCCTATCAAGTGAGATTTTTCTTTTTATTTTATAGTTTTCTTGTAGTCTATCTTTTTCTTGTTTTTGTTCATAAACCCTTTCATGTGCTATTATGGCGGATGATGTTTCATTTGGATCATTAGACTTTTTTGATGATCTTAAATATATTCAAAAGGAGATTGGGATAAAGTTTGATGGGTTGGACGAATTTTGTGCGTGCATGACTTCTCTTAAACAATCATTTTTAGAATCAACTCCTTGTAGTGAGACCCTTAAAAAAACCATTGTAGGAAAGCTACATAACATTGAGCCATAATGTTGATATAAATAATGCCTAAACACGTTATTAATATTTTTCGATATCTCTAAGTTTTGATAATCACAAAATGTAAAATCATTAATCGGAAAATTATGACGTAAACAAGTATTTAGTTGTAAATATCTATTTCTACAACTCAAATCACTTAAGGTATGAATGAATTAATGCTTAATGCATTATATGATCAAAGGAACATTTTCTTAATAACTAGATTTTTATAAAACATCAAAAACATTTTATATATTTTTTGAAAAACATTTTTGGCATTAAATAAAAATGTTTAATCTTTTATAAAAATATGAATTCAAATTTTTAACCAAAATCAGTTAAAATGTTCCAGAAAAACCTTCCCCACAAAAGGACAAAATTGGCCAACGGACAGAAGGGGCGGCCCCCTTAATTTTACTAGGCGGCCCCCTTAATTATTAAGGGGACCGCCCCCGCTCCAGTAGAGTTCCAGCTGTCCAATTTTTCTCCTATAAATACCAGTCTTCTCCTGGACTTTTACTCACCTTTTGCACACTAAAACTTTCTGTTCTAAATTCATTCTAAACATTGTAAATCCTTTGATCATATTTTCTTAAGCATTGGTTTCTAAGTGATCCAAGCTTCCACCACCAAAAGTGCAAAAGAAGAACTCTACTTCAACTAGTGAAGAAGTGTTATTACTTACCTCATTCAATTGTGTTGTTGTATAAAGTGTTGTGTAGTTGTGATAAGTAGATCTAAGTGTAACTACGTAGTTGTGTTGTAAATTTGTTGTGAAGTAGTTGTGAATAAGTAGTCGTGAAGAAGAAGTCGTGAAGTAGTCGTGAAGAAGAAGTCGTGAAGAAGTCGTGAAGCCGTTGTGAAGAAGTCGTGAAGAAGTTGTGATTAAGTCGTGTAGAAGTTGTGTATAAGTTGTGAGATTGGTTCTAGCTACGATTAGGACTCGACATCTAGCTTTGTGTCGTTAAGCCGGTGTAAGCTAAAGTTGTGTAAGGTTTCTCCGCCATAAGGGAGTTTGTTGACATAGTGAAGAAAACTCTTGAGTAGGTGACTCGAGGAGTGGAGTAGGGCAAGGAAGGTGTCCTTGTAGCCGAACCACTATAAATCTCCGTGTTGTGGTTTGATCTTTCCAACTCTATCTCTTATTTCATTACATTTACATTACTTGCATTACTTATCTATATTTGTTTATATATGTTCATATTGATCAAGAGTTGAATTCACATAAGATAGAATCGAAGTTTTAAAAAAGTAAACAAAAGTTTTCATAAATTAAAAAGACGTAAAACTATTCAACCCCCCTTCTAGTTTTCCACAATTGGTATCAAGAGCCACGTCAAACAAGATTTTTAAAATTAACTGTATTTTAAAACTTGAAACGATCTATGGAATCTGAAAAATATTTAGAAGGGCAATCTATGCAAAGACCACCACTATTTGAAAGTGATGGATTTTTATATTGGAAAAATCGATTCGAAACTTATGTGAAGTCAAAAGATCTAGATCTTTGGCATGTTATTACTAATGGTGATTTTTTACCTATTCAACATAATCTTGAATCTAAAAAGGATGAAATTGTACCTTTTGAAAAACAAAGTGATGATTTAAAAAGAAAACTTTCTAAAAATAATGAGGCTAAAATGGTTATTTATAATGCGCTACCACGTAAAGAATACGAAAGAATCTTTATGTGCGAAACCGCAAAAGAAATTTGGAACTCTTTACTAATAACTCACCAAGGTAATAGTCAAGTCAAAGATAATAAAATAGATCTTCTTGTTCAACAATATGAACAATTCACGATTCCGGAAGAGGAATCAATTGATAATGCATTTGCTAGGTTTAACACAATCATCACAAGTTTAAAGGCACTTGATGAGAGTTTTTCTAGTAAGAATTTTGTCAGGAAATTTCTTAGGGCTCTTCATCCAAAATGGCGGGCTAAAGTTACGGCGATTGAAGAATCAAAGAACTTGTCAACTCTTCAACTTGACGAGTTGATTGGCAACTTGAAAGTCTACGAAGCAATAATCAAGAAAGACTTCGAGATGGTCAAAGGAAAGAAAGAGCAAAGCAAATCAATCGCGTTGAAGGCTAGGAAAGCATCAAGTGATGAGGATAGCTCAACCTCCGAAAGTGATGATGAAGAATATGCCATGGCCGTAAGAGACTTCAAGAAGTTTTTCAAAAGATAAGGAAGATTCGTTAGACAACCATATGACGAAAGGAAAACACTCCAAAGAAACAAAGACGACAAAGGTAGCAAGAGCGAGAGGAAGTGTTTCAAATGCGGTGATCCAAATCATCTCATTGGAAGATGCCCTATGATGTCAAAGGAGCAAAACCAAAAGGCGTTCATTGGAGGAGCATGGAGTGACAGTGAAGAAGACGAGAAAGAAACCACAAAAGAAGAGAAGTGTCTCATGGCTAAGACATCAAGTGAGGTACATTCCGAAACCGAATACTTTAGTGATGAAAATTTATCATTAGATGAAAAAGACCTAGATAACGAATATAATAGGTTATGTATATTAGGCCAAAAAGTAATGACTATAAATAAATCACTAAAACACATTAATAATCAGTTAGAAAAAGAAATACTAGAATTAAAAATTAAACTACATAACTTAGAAAAGGGAAAAGAAATTCTTGAATGTAAAACATGTCTAGAAACAAAAAATGAAAATGAAATGCTTAAGGAGGAAATTTGTAGGCTTAACAAATTCGAAAATAGTAGTAATTCTCTTAGGGAAATAATAAGTATTCAAAGAGTATCAAGTGATAAAACCGGATTAGGATTTAATTCAACTAAGGATTCAAATAGTCAAACTAAAAATGTAAAGTTTGAATGTGAAACTAGTGAGCAAAAACCTTTAGAGTCAAAACCTAAGTATATACTTATAAAAGATAGAAAAATACCCATAGCTAGTGATGAGGAAGTAAAAACCTTTTATAAACCATCCTTAAAAAATGAAGTAAAATACTCTAAACCAAGGTTAAGGTCAAAAACACCTCCACCTAGAAGACCACCTAGTCCTCACCCTCGGCCTAAAACTCCTCAACCTAAAAGAAACCAAAATATACCAAACCGTCATAATAATAGTTACCCAATGTGGAATTACCCAAATCCACCAAGCTACAATCCTTGGGGAATACTTCCACCATATATGCATCCGAGTCAATTGCAAACCATGTTTGGGCCAAACAACTATGGACAAATGAGATCATGGGGACCAAGTGGCTAGATTGCATTCTCATCGGGAAAGGCGTTTTCTCTTTCGTAATTGACTTTTATAAGTTAATACGCTTTGAAGAACTTGAAGACCACTTGTTGAAGACCAAAAGGTACGCCTCTCTTTCATGCTCACCATTATATGCGTAGATAAATGAACTAGCCTATTGCATGCCCCATTAATCTTTTATGTTTAGTATGCTAGTTAGTAGATTTTTCCTTATACATATATATACCTATACTACTATTTATATATATATACATATATACATATAAATATATACGCATATAACCTAGATACGTCATTTGTTGACTATCTAGAACTAAAAGAAATTGTTCGTCCTCGAACCTTTTCTTCCCCCTTTGCCTCTTTTGAACTTTAACGTTCAACACGAAAATCTTCCGTGTCCACTGTCACATAACTCATGGTGATGAAGAGAAGTGAGTTAAGTGGATTAACGTAGAAGTAGCATTTTGACCGTCGAGTCAAGAAAACTATGGATGAAACAAACTCCCGTCACCGCCAGAACCTATTTCCGTCATTACCTCACCATTCCTCATAATCTACTTAACATCCCACACTTACACATAATACTAATATATATATATATATACACACATTTCTTCCCAATCCTTAAACCTCCTGTCGACTTGACGTCTTGAGCATTTTGTCCAAAATTATCAAGATTAAGTTTATTAACAAAATGTTAATAAAATGTGTCAAGTATTCCTTCTTCGTGCCAATAAACGTATTTTTGATATATTATAAATATATACATATAAATATTTTGCCGTCAGAAACAAAAATCAAGAAATTCAGAAATTTGGCAGGCGGCCCCCTTAATGTTTAAGGGGACCGGCTAGTAAACGGGGGCGGTCCCCTTAATGTTTAAGGGGGCCGGCCTACTGTTGCAGCCAAAACGATTTTTCTCCTTGAAATCTTTGCCAAACACCCCATTTTTCAAACTCACTTCACTCCCACTCTGCTGTATACGAACTGCCATCACAAATCCATCATCAAATCACCTCTTCGAGTCAATTTCACAAAGGGCAAACATCTATACATCGATTAGAAACACGTTTAGTAAGTTTTTCTTTATACATTTCATCTAATTTCATTCAATTTTTAGTCTAATCTTAATTAGGTCTTTTGCTAAACTTTTCCAAACTTTAATTTTTATTGAAATTGAGTCTAAGAATGTTGTAATCAAATGCTCCCCATAGGATTAGAATGCTTAAACAACCTAGAAACTAAGTAATTAAAAAACCATTATGTCAAACTAATCACTCCTTTTCAAAACTAATCATATTGTTGAATTATGCCATAAACACATGTTAAAACTAATCACATTGGTTAGTTAC
Source organism: Artemisia tridentata subsp. tridentata (assembly GCA_021014915.2). NCBI lineage: Eukaryota > Viridiplantae > Streptophyta > Magnoliopsida > Asterales > Asteraceae > Artemisia > Artemisia tridentata. The sequence continues at coordinate 263,933,252 of CP139504.1, forward strand.
AACTCACAAATCCTAAAAATATATTTTTCAAATCATAAAAAAAAAATGTTTTTGTTAAACATAAGAGAGTGTTTGGATTAGGAGCTAGAATAATCAAAATTTAATCAAAATTAAGTTCATAACTACTTGTCAAGTTTACAAACATGCAATTAGTTGTTTTAAGTCATCAAGATACATAATTCATATGTATATTGAAATTTTACTAGTTATTTTCTTATTTAAAGGAGCATTTGGCACAACATTTTGAAAGAAATTTTTTGAGTCAAAATCTAAGTTACTTAACATAAACACTCGTAAGAAATAGCTAGATATACAATCCAATGTTTGTCTAGTCACATTTCAAAGTAGCTTATGACGTATAAAAGAACGTTCGGATACTTTTGATTTCTTATCATAATATCCCTATAACTATTCTTTAACATCATAAAACATACTTTAAGCGAGTTAAAAATTAAAACTAAGGAACATTGTAAACTACTTCTTAGGATTTAAGTTTTAGAGTCGAAGTATGTTTACGTTCCACATAGGTAGCATATTTAATATATGCATGTCATTTTCTTATTTTTTTGTTGTTGCTATCTTGTATAGGTAAAAATGCCCAAAGTGACAGTTGGCGATGTCTCAAGATCAAAAGCATACATTCCTAAAGTCTCTTCCACTCCGGGCATGGCTCCCTCCGTTGCTTGTTTCTATCGTCCCATTGAGGATAGGAACATTCACGAAGGAAGAATTTTCCATCCTTCATTCTATAAATCCGACTACATAGAACGTATGTTTTCCAACGTAAGTCTTGATTGTCTCTACAAAATTAATGAGCCAATCATTTCGCGCTTTGTCCTTGACTTCTATAGTCAAGTGGTATTGCAAACCGATCCCTTTGGCACCATCCTCATATCTTTCATGATTCAACACCAACTCATCACTCTTACTCTTGCTCAATTCGGGCAAATTCTAGGAATTCCCTCCTCTGGTCAAGCTGTCTTCTCAAATGAGTGGGACCTTTCCTCTCTTGAGCTTAATCGACCTCAAGTGGGTCCTTACTACTCCGAGATTCCATCTCCTGAAGAGATTCGTCAATATCTTGGGCTAGTTCGTGGTACGACTAGTCGAAAGATCAAGTCAAAAGATGTTGAAATCTCGGAAAACCAAATCCTTCTCAAAGATCTACGTTGCGACATGAAGAGTTGGGAAGAACTCATTCGTGAGAATGCGTTCGGTACCAGTGGTCACCGTGATCATGTCGCGGCAAGCATAGTCCACATGTTATATTGTATTGTTGCTGAACAACCGTACAATTTGGCATATCTCTTTGTCTACCGTATCATGTCCGCCAAAAACACTCACAATGCAAATCTACCATATGGTATGTTTCTCACTCGTCTCTATAATCATGTCATGATACACTATCCACATCTTCGGAGTCCCATTTATGAGTCTGTGCAACCGACCCTCAATCCACTTGCTCAAATCCGTACCCGTCGCCCTCGTAGTGATAAGGGTAAATCTCGTAAGTCAGTCTCGTTTCCACCTCGTGGTTCCACGTCTCATCAAGGTGATGATGATGATGATGATGCGGAGGAAGGCACATCACGTGCTAGTACCCCATCACCAAGGACTTTCGTTGAAAATCTCCCGGATCTTGATTACACCGAATATCAAGTTCCTCCTCATGCCGACATGATAGACGAACTACTCTTCGAAAGGCAAACCGAGATGCTCAACTCACAACGGCAGATGCACCATGAAGTACGAGGCGGCTTCAAGTCCATTGGAAAGTCACTTAGAAAGTTATTTGGGAAGAAGAAGAAATAAACATATTTGATGAATGTTTAATTGAATCTTATTAGACACTTATATGTAGTACTATTATCTTGACACTTGCTTGCTATGTCTTTTATTATGATAGTTGATAAACTTATTAGAACCTTGCTACTAGTTTATTTGAAATTATATGACTATGCTTCCAATATAATTGTTTCATGATATTGTTTTAAATATGCAATAGATAATATTTAATCATTCTTGATATACATGATCCAAATGGAACTTGCTGCAAAGACACCCTAAAAATAACCTTTTTCTAGAAATTTTTCAAATTTGGTCGCCTGGGAATTCACCAGATGGGCGGCCCCCTTAATTCCTTAGGCGGTCCCCTTAAATTTTTAAGGGGGCCGCCCAACAATTAAGGGGACCGGCCATCTGGACAGTAAAATTTACTGTTTCCTTTTGCATCTTGTGACCACTTTTACCTAGCCCCAGCTACCATTACCCTTAATGCACGAGTTGGACTTGGAATATTACCACAAAACCTCCACAATTTACCTAAATCAACCACATTTTCACAATATAAATACCCTCCTTACAATTACCTTTCACCTCATCAACCATCACCTTCATCAAACACCCATTTTCATCCACCATGTTGTCACCAAAATCATCCATCTCTAAGACTCCAAGAAAGCAAAGACTTGTCATCACACCACCAAAACAACTCTTCATTGACCTCACCCAAGATGACATCAAAACTCCATCACCACCACCTCAAAATTCATCCCCAAGTGCACCTAATGCACCATCAAAAACACCCTCTACCCATGGAGCTTCATCTTCCTCCATTCCATCCACTTCATCCATCAATGACTACATACATACTCACCTAACATCATCACCAAAAATATCATCACCACCATCCACTCAAGAACCTCCATCCACTCAACTTTCCATTTCCTTATCACCCATTACACCACTTGATTCCCAGTTTTCACCTCCACCAAACCCACAACCATTTTTTCCCATTCCTTGGCCACTACTTGAAACCCATGGTGACACTTGTCTTTGTTGCATCCATAACCGGACCATAATCTTTGGTCTTAGAGATGAGATATTCTTTAGGTTTTCATCACTTGAAAACATACTTACCAACCAACCTCAACCACCATCACCACCATCCTCACCCACTACACAACCACCATTTCCATCGTCACCCAAGTAAGCACATGCAATGCTTACTCAAAAATAAATTTTCCACCCATTTTGTAAGCAAGCTCCATAGAAGATTATGTTGTCTAGAATGATTATGTAGTTGGACTTATTAGCTAGTGTAGGAATGCTTGTACTCATGAATGGTTGTGTTATTATACACAACATTTATTTTTATGAATGTCTTTATTTTTCATGCATGCTCATTCTTTGTGCTATATGTATATGCTTGTGCTTCTAACATTTTTCTCGCAAGCGTTCCATAGCTCGTTTCCTTGGTGCCCCCAAACGAGGGGGAGTACACATCAAGGGGGAGTTTTCGTCCCGACATATTTGATTCTAAAAATTGTCGGCTTAACCTTTTTGATTCTACAAAAAGGGGGAGAAATAGATGTAAACTCACTAAATACTTGTCTAAAAACTAATTTTTAGATTTAATGAGTTTAGATTTTGTAATCATCAAAAAGGGGGAGATTGTTGATATAAATAATGCCTAAACACGTTATTAATATTTTTCGATATCTCTACGTTTTGATAATCACAAAATGTAAAATCATTAATCGGAAAATTATGACGTAAACAAGTATTTAGTTGTAAATATCTATTTCTACAACTCAAATCACTTAAGGTATGAATGAATTAATGCTTAATGCATTATATGATCAAAGGAACATTTTCTTAATAACTAGATTTTTATAAAACATCAAAAACATTTTATATATTTTTTGAAAAACATTTTTGGCATTAAATAAAAATGTTTAATCTTTTATAAAAATATGAATTCAAATTTTTAACCAAAATCAGTTAAAATGTTCCAGAAAAACCTTCTCTACAAAAGGACAAAATTGGCCAACGGACAGAAGGGGCGGCCCCCTTAATTTTACTAGGCGGCCCCCTTAATTATTAAGGGGACCGCCCCCGCTCCAGTAGAGTTCCAGCTGTCCAATTTTTCTCCTATAAATACCATTCTTCTCCTGGACTTTTACTCACCTTTTGCACACTAAAACTTTCTGTTCTAAATTCATTCTAAACATTGTAAATCCTTTGATCATATTTTCTTAAGCATTGGTTTCTAAGTGATCCAAGCTTCCACCACCAAAAGTGCAAAAGAAGAACTCTACTTCAACTAGTGAAGAAGTGTTATTACTTACCTCATTCAATTGTGTTGTTGTATAAAGTGTTGTGTAGTTGTGATAAGTAGATCTAAGTGTAACTACGTAGTTGTGTTGTAAATTTGTTGTGAAGTAGTTGTGAATAAGTAGTCGTGAAGAAGAAGTCGTGAAGTAGTCGTGAAGAAGAAGTCGTGAAGAAGTCGTGAAGCCGTTGTGAAGAAGTCGTGAAGAAGTTGTGATTAAGTCGTGTAGAAGTTGTGTATAAGTTGTGAGATTGGTTCTAGCTACGATTAGGACTCGACATCTAGCTTTGTGTCGTTAAGCCGGTGTAAGCTAAAGTTGTGTAAGGTTTCTCCGCCATAAGGGAGTTTGTTGACATAGTGAAGAAAACTCTTGAGTAGGTGACTCGAGGAGTGGAGTATGGCAAGGAAGGTGTCCTTGTAGCCGAACCACTATAAATCTCCGTGTTGTGGTTTGATCTTTCCAACTCTATCTCTTATTTCATTACATTTACATTACTTGCATTACTTATCTATATTTGTTTATATATGTTCATATTGATCAAGAGTTGAATTCACATAAGATAGAATCGAAGTTTTAAAAAAGTAAACAAAAGTTTTCATAAATTAAAAAGACGTAAAACTATTCAACCCCCCTTTTAGTTTTCCACACATAAGTTGAATGAACTAGGTTTAGATACATTACTATCTACGAAACAAATGAGGATGATTTAGCTGACCATGGGCACCATGAACAAAAAGACCTAGCTTTAAGAACATGGACCTTGAATCAGACCAAAATTGTGAGATGATTAGAGTTGAGCTACCTAGTTGCATGCTTGGGTTAGATTTCAACAAAAAAATATGATAAGCATTGGGAATCCTTTAGGTAAATGGAACATAGTGATCAAATTATTGAGAATGGCTTTTATGAATCTGACCAAGAATTTGTAATGGCTAGAGAATGATCTGAGATACTTACGTGCGTGTTTGGGTTAGATTCTACCAAAACACATGAGCAGTACAAAGGTGATATAGATATGATGGAGAGTGAGGTGAAAACTCCAAGCTCACAAGTCCTACCATTATTTGAGGAATACACACCGCCCGTAACATATCCATAAGAAGTAGAAGAGACCATAGGAACCGCGATAGATGTAGAACCTTCGGACCATACACAACTAGAGGATATAGGTTTAAATACTTGTAGTCATAATAGGGAAGTTCCTAATTTTGATGAACCGGAACCTCAACTAAAACCGTTACCAAAATTTCCATCCATAGTTGTGAATCTAGGATAAATAGGCCCCGATTCACCCATGAAACCATATAGTCTGGGTAGTTGTAGTATAAAGGTAGTAGACTCTAAGTGTAACACCCCCAAAATCATATTGCAGCGGAATTAACATCTGGGGTGCTATTTAACTGGATCATAACATAAGTAATAGAGAACAAATTTATGAAATTCGTTTTAAAAGCTTTATTAAATAAAATATATGTTTTACATAATTGAAATGTGGAAAACAAGGCCAATAATAGTTTATTTAGTTGTCCCATAGTACAAAAACTTTGGTCATGAGTGTTATGTGTACACTCCAAAAGTGTGCCTATGCCCCTGCCACGCACTGTCTTGCATCTATTATATAATATCCACCATGCATGCATTTATACACGTTCGAACATACATACACAATTCCATTCACTCTTAAACATTTTCACACACAAAATCTCTTTAGTCTTCCCCTTTGCCGAGTCCTCAAGAAGCCAGGAACATTTTACCACTTGTTGGAGTTTCATTTCGAATCATATAAGCATCATTCGAAGTCCTTGTAATCGGGTCTAGCATTTAACGCGAGTTCTTGATCCTTTTAACGCCTAACATTCCACCAATTTGGTGTTGTAAGCACTCCCCAACTCTTCTCTATACATTTATATCCCGTTATAACATTCATGCATTGTCTCTTATTTATTACGAACGCATATTTCATTTTATTTCATTTCTACGCGTTCCTTTATTTATTTATACGTATTGTACATAGTGCCTCCTTCATGGAATGGCTAGGAATGCATTCTACATATTCTTATTTCATTTATGCATTCATTTCATCTCGTATCGAACTCATTTACATTTATTTCAAATCGCATTTCATTCTATATGTTATACACATATTAATCGTACCATGTTAACCCGACATAGAAAAGGCCACGTTAACATAAATTCTTAAACACGACCTATTATTTTTATTGTCCTAACCGTTTCTTCATAAGCTTGTTAATCGAATTCATGTTTTGAGATTTCTCTCACAAGCCCTTATAAGCTCTCTAAACTCCTCAAACTAAAAGCTACTCGAAATGTTTTTAAACTCTTTATATTTAATGCATGGGCTAATAAGCTCAATAAGCAGTTTCTGGCTTATTCGAATAAGCTGGATCTAAAATTTATTTTGTAATGTTTTTATGAACTTAAAATAAGCCCAAGACCAAGCCCATTTAATCCTAGAAACCCACGAATCGTTTTGTGTTATTGGGCCTTTGTTTCGAGTATTAAAAGCCCATTAAGCTCTATAATAAGCACTTTCGGTAATAAGCAGTTAAAACAAACTTAAATAAGCTTTATAAACACAGTGAAACTTTCGGAAAACTTTTCCTAGACTTTTTGTGATTTTTGGACTAAAACTGCAAAATGTTTCAACCTTAGGGACTAAATCTGCCAACTTCGTAAATTTTTGTCCAAAACTGTCAAAATAGTAAATTAAGGGTAAACATTGTTAAAACATGAAACTTAAGTCTTAAAACAAAGTACTTGACCTTTATTAGACCTAAAAGGTAAAATATCACTAACGGAGGACTAACGGTGCAAAACTTACACCGTTATGGTAGAAAATTTAACTTTTGTATAAGATGAAGGTCTGAACAGTAACTTCAATCCATATTCATTTTTATTTCATATTTTACCTTTCTCAATTAATCACGTGCATCTTACCATTTATTCAACGTATTTAATTTCGTAACGTATATATATTTATATAACGACTTTTAACGATCTACTTAACGTACTAATTTGACGACTTTTGAGGAAACGATAATTAAGAAAACAAAAATGTAAAAACAAGATAATATTATGTATAATATTATTTTTGAACTTTAAGCATTTTAAGCATATCAAACTCACACATCACAAACCAAATCGTTATTCGTTACTCCATTTCATAATCACTATTCATATTAAGTCAGATTCTCAGACTTTAGCATTATTCAGGTCCTGTGTTGGAGCCGTTCCCATAACTTACTTGATTTTACATTTCACCTTGCCAGATACGCTCAAGGTGAGTCGTAGCCCCAATTTCTACCATTTAATTGTTTATTAAACTCTTTGGGGGAGATACATGCTTAACTATTTTCAATTACTTTACAAGTACTCTAAAACTTTACTTTACTGTGAGATTTCACAATCTCTACTTTTATATGTTTTGAACTACTGTTGGGTGAGAAACCTGCTTACTTTTATGGATCATTGAAACAATACTTTTGTTTGTAAAACTATTACCTGCTGGTCTAAGAACTGTATTTATGCCCATGAATATGTACCGTTAATTCCCTGCTAGGAAGCACGAGTGATATAAATAGATCTATTGAGGGTGACACCTTCATCCGCGTTGGGATTCAACAGTCCGGATTGGACAAGCGGATGTATACCATGTCGAATTACAAGTGACTAAAAATAGCACACTTGTCGGGCCTTATTATTATTACATGAACTTTTCATGCCAACTGGTCGTAGCTTCGGTGACATAGAAACTTAGCGTAGCTTAATATCCTTTCGTATAACTTTTTGCACATCGTTATGTAAATTCATGAACTTATGATCTGTTAGGAATTATTAAAAGTGTATTTAGTTTCATTACTGCTGGTTGTTAGTGCGGTTCCTGCTGGCAGGTATGTAGTTCCTGCTGGTATGGTTCCTGCTGTTAGTGGTATATAGTTACTGCTGCTAGTATTGTTTCTGCGGGTTATAGAAATAGTCAACCCGTATATTTAGAAGTTTGTTAGAGAAAGAGATATGCATGAGTTATATTAGGAAGTGATAATGCATATCTCCTCTACACGTTTTGTAGTGAATGCCGAATTAGGGTTTCTTGGAGTATAAAAGAAACACACGGCTATGAACAATGTACGACTTAGAAAACAATTTTAATAGTTAATATAGATCCATAGAGGATCAAGTTTTTATTAGTTATTTCTTCTTTAACTCTTGTGTTTATATTCCGCATAAACATAAGTTTATTGTTAGAGATTCTCTTGTAGTTTGTTTGTGATTACATAAGCATTCTACCGGTTCCATAAGGCACAAAGATCTATCTAGGGCTGATCCAACAAGTGGTATCAGAGACTGGTGAGGGTCTCTGTCAAAGAAGAAACCTTTTTTTTAAAACAATTCTCTTAAACCCTCATACAATGACTTCATCCGAATCAGATGATTCTGGTGTCAACAATGAAAAACCTGAAACACAGAATGTCCAACAACAAATTCTCACAACCACTGTCTCAAACAGCAATGCAAACTTTCCTTACCTCAAGAAGGATGAATATGAGATATGGGCCATGAAGATGGAGTACTAGATTTCAAATAGTGATCATAACCTCTGGAACATCATCCTGAATGGAAACAGTAAGAAGAAAACAGGAAGAGAACCAAAAGGGAACATCATTATTCTTCCCCCTGTATCTGCAGAAGAACATATTGCTGTTCAGAGGGAGACAAAAGCAAGAACTTTGCTGCTTCAGTCTCTCCTAGAAGACCACATAGGTGATTTTCATCACCTAGATGATGCAAGGGACATCTGGTTAGCTGTTAAAGCCAGATTTGGAGGTAATGATGAATCTAAGAAGATGAGGAAGTCCATGCTGAAGCAGGAGTTCCAAAAATTCAAGATCTCTAAAGCAGAAGGATTGCACAAAGGCTATGATAGGTTCCAGAATATTTTGAGCCAACTCAATCAGCTGCAGGCAAGGCCAGATAATGAAGATTGCAATACCAAGTTCTTAAGAGCATTGCCTCCTTCCTGGTCACAGGTATCCATCACTCTCAAAGCAAGAGGTGGGCTTGATTACTTGAGTTTTGATGACCTCTATAACAAACTCAAGACTCTTGAGATTGATATTAAAGGAGGTTCAAGCTATTCACATACTCCAACTCACTCAGCATTTGTTAGTACTACCAGTACTAATAACAAGATGTCATATGCTGATAGCCCAACCTCATCATCTTCATCAACCTCATATACCCCTGCTACACCAAAAACACATTCAAAGTCTGGCAATGTGATTGAAGATGTGCTTCATTCTTTTGTTGCTGAAAGTGAACCACAACAGCAGCTTGCATATGAAGACTTTGACCAGATTGATAAGATGGACTTGGAAGAATTGGATATCAAGTGGCAGATGGCTATGCTTTCAGTGAAGGTGAACAGATTTAAAAAGAAGGCTGGCAGGAAAATCCAATTCAATAGGAAGGATGGAGCAAGGTTCGATAAAAGGAAGGCTAGATGTTACAACTGTTCACAACTGGGTCACTTTGCAAGAGAATGCAAAGAAAAGAAGGCAGACGATAAGACCAGATACTCTGCATTCAAGCTCAAAGAATTAGACTCAGAGGAGCCTAAAGCCTTGCTATTTGTTGATTCCATGGTGGATTGGTCACAACATGAGGGAGATGATGAGGAAAGAGGTGCTGCTCAAGTTTATGGAATGCTTGCTGGATGTGAGACAGAAGATGAGGCAGATGTGGCTGAGGAATTTGCTTTGATGGGTATCTCATCTCAGGTACAAACTTG
>CP139504.1:263943275-264207529 GCA_021014915.2 Artemisia tridentata subsp. tridentata
TGATCACAAGATGGGGAAAATATAGGGAATTATTAGCCGAGTCTTGAGGAGGACTAGGAAGACTAGTTCAAGTTTTCAAATGTTATCTTATCTTCAATGCATGCTATTGTGTACAAGAATTTAATATATTTGGCCCCGTATAATCTTTATGGAACGTGTGATAGGAGGGCCATCAAAGTTTTTGTTTCAAATGCTGTATCTAAAAAAAACGTGCATAAGATGTAGAAGTTAAGGGTGCACCGAATATATATCACTTTGGATAGATATTGTAACACCACAACCCGACAAGGGCAAAGATGTCACAAATACATGGTTTCATATCAGATACAAGCATTTAAGAAATAAAATAGCGGAAGCCTTAACATTAAACTCCAAAGGGAAATAAGTCAACACGACTTATATCAAGTGCAAGACAGAAATAACGAAGTACAAAACAGAATCCAAACTGCCCAAACAATGGCATAACAGAAATAATATCCGAATGGTCACACTAGAATGACAAGGTCTAAACTCCACACAAGTTGCTCTCATCCCCAAGCTAAACCTAGCTCCTAGCTTAAATGTACCTGCCGCAGGAAAAGAAATGCGGCTGAGCTACGAGAGCTCAGTGAACAGATATAACGGGAACAAAGCAGTAATAACGGGATAATAAAGTAAAAGAAATAATACCAGGAGTAACAAGAGTCAGGAAGGAATACAAAAGAGTTATGCAGACATACCAGGAATTTAGAATGGTTACAATGGTGAAAGTAAATGAAACCAGAACCCATCACAATCCCAAGTCAAATCAAGTCAGGTCCAAAGTCAGGTCAAGTGTCAGGTCAAGTAACAGGTCACAAGGTTACAAGGTTTCAGGAGAACAGAAATCCACTACGAGCCCACAACATATCAAATCACATCACATATATCAGGGTGTATGGAGGGGTGACCTCAGCATACCAGGAAACAGGGTGAGGGGATACCTCCAGGGGTTGGAGTCGCGAACTCCCAGGGGTGTGAAAGACGTGTATCGCACACACTCGTCAGTCACCAGGATATAACAGGAAATATAACAAATCAGGACATGTCTAGGATGCATCCATGCGCCCCCGTAGGCCACAGGGTCTTCCTCTACGTAATAAATCAAATCAGGTCGGGGACGGTGTAACCAAATCACTAGGGCTACACACTAGTCATGCCGGTGGTGCATCACAGACATGGACAAGAAACCCTCATGCCTAGTGGATGGCTCGTAGTCTCAAACTGTGGGTCAAGGTCAAGTAGCAAGTCTCGAGTGTCAGGTGTCAAGTCTCAGGTATCAAGTGTCAGGTATCATATCAGGGTTCATATCAGGGTTCAAGACAGGAGATAAATGCAGGGGTTCATTATCAGGAGGTCCATATCAGGAAGGTCAAATACTGGAAGGTTCATAATAGTTTATTATAAGAAGTCCTTTTTACATGATTTTAATAAAATGATCGTTAGAACAGTTTCATAATAAAAGTCTTTTAAGGAGATGTTCAAAAACCTCTTCATATATATAACTAAAAAGTAGATGTAAAATCCTATGAACCTTCAAGTACCCAAGGTCTTAATTATTCAGGTTATCAGGGTTCAATAAGTCATGTCAAGTCAAAGGTTCAAGTCAAAGGTTCAAGTCAAATGGTTCATATCAAGTGTATCAAGGTTCAAGTTCAGGTTCATGAAAAGGTTCAAGACAAAGGTTCAAATCTATGGTTCACAATACAAGGGAAAACATAACAATGAATCAGGAATCAGAAATGAGACGAAGGCTCTTTACAAGAAGAGCAGAATATCTGTACCTTATTCAAATAGCAAGCACAAACACAAGAGTAGCTGACAGGGATCAAGATCACTCCCTCCTTGAACCTAAAGGAGTAGAAGACAGAAATACGAAAGGGGTTCAGTTATCTTCCCATTATAAGTAACTTCTATTTTTAGTAACTTTCTATTTTTAGCAGGTTTTCATAATTAGTAAGTTACCATATTTAGCAAGATTCAAGTGATATAATTCAAGTCAAGTCTTTAATTAGCTTATTATGGAAGTAATATTCATTTTAACAAGTTACACAAGTTTAGGGTTAATTTTGACAAACCTTCATAGTTCAGGGTTATAAGTGTAAATTTGCCAAAGTTTAAGGTCCACATTAAAATTATCATCATTTTACCATTCAAACACTTATACTTTCCAGAATTACACATTTAGCCTTCAAGTTTCATAATTTACGATTTACACCCTTTTAATTAATTAATTACAAATTAAACCTTATACATATATAATTTACAAATTAACCTTCACAAGATTCATATTACACATCAAGTCCTTTTATTCCTTCAAATTACAGAAAATAACCCTCAATATTATTATATTACAAACAGCCGTTAAACTTTCGGTAAATTACATATTTAGTCCTTGTACTTTATTACATTACAAATCGATTTAAATAATTAACCATAATTACATATTAAGTCCATAAATACTAAAAATTACACACTTTACCCTTCATACTATTATTTACTTCGAGACCCCTCCATTTTCCAGAAATTACACATTTAGTCCCTCACTTTATATTTATTTTCAATTCGCTATTAATATTACAAATTAAATCCTTTTCTTGCCTAATTTTCATATAAGACCCTCATGTTATAATTTTTATATCTTCCCCCTGATCTATAAAATATTACAAAAATATCCCCCGAGTTTTAAAAATTACAAAACACACCCTTAACTAATTATTTATCCAATCGGTATTAATAAAACTTGACCAAAATCAAACCCTAGCAATCCAAATCATTTGGCCATCATTATATCATCATTATTTATCAATTATTACCAGATTTCATCCACTATAAACCCTAGGTCGATTGGTTCCATATATGTTCCACGATTTTCCCTTTTTTTTTCTAACATTCGATAATAATAATAATTCCATAAATCATGCATTCGACTTCAATAAATCAAAACACCATTTTTCTCATGTTATACGAAGCATATAGAACCCATGAAAATTATTTATATGTTCAGGAAAAATCGCATGAATTAATAAGAATTCGATTTTGATTTTAGGGTTTATAAACCCATTATTTTCTATTCGGCCAAAATACAATGCATGGTTCGATTTAAGTATTTTTCTCACGTTATATATGATTAAGAGAGAGCTAGAAAAATACCAGAAAAATTATAGATCAAGGGATTTACACGCTATGAATTTTTGTTGCTCGGTTGCACTTTTTCGACCCAAACAAATCACCACAGCCAAACGATCGACCCTAGGACCTTGTAGCTATTTTTCCCACCTTATTGACACTATGAAGAACTCTAGAAAATTGCCTCTTTGCTTCAGAAAATTCGGATGTGATGTGGGTGATTTTTGAGAGTGGCGGCTAAAAGAAATTAGGGTTAAATGGGAGAGAAATGATTTAGGGATTGATATAAATGTGATTGACCGGATTTTTGGGGAGGGATAAAAGCTAAGAACCGGCCTTAAATGGCCCAAGGATCAATTCACCAATTTTATTTATTTTTTTCCTTAATTACTTTCATGTTATAAGGTTTTAATTAATCATAATCATGTATTATGTCAAATAATTCGACCCAAGTGTTTTTGTGGTGAAATAATATATTTTTGTACTTTGTAAAAATATTAGAGCTTGCCTCAAAATTATCTTGCTTGATTTGTAGTTCGTTTCCAGAGATTCGGGATTAATTCGGAACTTTAATTAAGCTTTAATTAAATTTTAAAGTTTCAGGGGCATTTTGGTAATTTTGCATGTTTTAGATTTTCTGGGTTTTACAACTCTCCCCCTCTAACAGAAAAATTTCGTCCTCGAAATTTGCAAGGACATAGAAATGAAAGAGAACGGAAAACAAAACAAGGACATACCAGACGCCTTATCTGCCTGGTCACGAGAAAGCATAAAGACACGACCGGTATGAGGAGCAGGAGGAGGAGGATCAAGAAATTTCTCAAGTGCTGACATAGATTGCTTATGACAATTTCTCACTTGATGCTCAGAAGAACCACATCTGAAACAAGCACCAGACGTCGTACGACAAGCTCCAGTATGAGTTTTCCCATAAGAACCACAAACAGGTAGGGAAGTAGAGTACTCAGATGATCTCCTCTGCGAGTTTGATCCAGTAGCCCGATCTTGCTGATAGCCTCTAGAAGAATGGTCTCTCCGCTGCCGTTTGGTTGACGCTGCGCTCCTGACGATCACCATCCTGCTTAGACACTGACCTCGAATCTCGGCCCCTCGAATCTGATTTCTTCTGGTCGTAGCTCTTGCCCGAATACTCCTTGACGTCCCGACTCTGAATCTGTTTGCTGCACCTTGTCGCCATCACGGTCTCGTTTGTAACCAACGCCCTCATGAAAATCTCGATGTTTCGAGCTGCATCGCAACATGCTGACGGATCCGCAAACTCCGAATTAAGCCGACGATCAAGAAAATATGACATAACAGAACATGAAGAATGACAGAGCAGAACAGGAAAATATGACAAAGCAGAATCAAGGAAAGATGACAGAGCATAACCGGAAAAGAGAGTGCGTGTGCGGAAACCTAATGTCTACCCAATCCTCACAGGTCAAGCCTAAGCTCTAAGGGTTTCTGAAGCCTTAGCTCTGATACCATAAATTGTAACACCCCAACCCGACAAGGGCAAAGATGTCACAAATACATGGTTTCATATCAGATACAAGCATTCAAGAAATAAAATAGCGGAAGCCTTAACATTAAACTCCAAAGGGAAATAAGTCAACACGACTTATATCAAGTGCAAGACAGAAATAACGAAGTACAAAACAGAATCCAAACTGCCCAAACAATGGCATAACAGAAATAATATCCAAATGGTCACACTAGAATGACAAGGTCTAAACTCCACACAAGTTGCTCTCATCCCAAGCTAAACCCAGCTCCTAGCTTAAATGTACCTGCCGCAGGAAAAGAAATGCGGCTGAGCTACGAGAGCTCAGTGAACAGATATAACGGGAACAAAGCAGTAATAACGGGATAATAAAGTAAAAGAAATAATACCAGGAGTAACAAGAGTCAGGAAGGAATACAAAAGAGTTATGCAGACATACCAGGAATTTAGAATGGTTACAATGGTGAAAGTAAATGAAACCAGAACCCATCACAATCCCAAGTCAAATCAAGTCAGGTCCAAAGTCAGGTCAAGTGTCAGGTCAAGTAACAGGTCACAAGGTTACAAGGTTTCAGGAGAACAAAAATCCACTACGAGCCCACAACATATCAAATCACATCACATATATCAGGGTGTATGGAGGGGTGACCTCAGCATACCAGGAAACAGGGTGAGGGGATACCACCAGGGGTTGGAGTCGCGAACTCCCAGGGGTGTGAAAGACGTGTATCGCACACACTCGTCAGTCACCAGGATATAACAGGAAATATAACAAATCAGGACATGTCTAGGATCCATCCATGCGCCCCCGCAGGCCACAGGGTCTTCCTCTACGTAATAAATCAAATCAGGTCGGGGACGGTGTAACCAAATCACTAGGGCTACACACTAGTCATGCCGGTGGTGCATCACAGACGTGGACATGAAACCCTCATGCCTAGTGGATGGCTCGTAGTCTCAAACTGTGGGTCAAGGTCAAGTATCAAGTCTCGAGTGTCAGGTGTCAAGTCTCAGGTATCAAGTGTCAGGTATCATATCAGGGTTCAAATCAGGGTTCAAGACAGGAGATAAATGCAGGGGTTCTGTAACACCCCAACCCGGCAAGGGTAGAAGTATCACACAAATGGCTCCATATCAGATCAAACAAAGCATACAATCAAAAGTAATACAATGGTTCTCAAAGGTTACAAATGAAATCTTGCAATACAAAGGGTTACAAAGGGAAATAAAAGCTGCCTATCAAATCCATAAGTACATCTCTTCTAATGGCTTCTACTCAAAGTCTTCTAGGTCTAAAGTCTCTTCACTCTTACCCAGCTTCCAACTAAAACCTGCCGCGGGAAAAGAAACGCGGCTGAGCTACTAGAGCTCAGTGAACAGATATAACGTAACAAGCAGTAGTATAATTTATAATTTACATGAGTAAAAGAGTGTGGAAGCATGAATACATGGTATCAAGATGAAAGGTAAGAGTACATGGTATTATAAGGAAAGGTAAAAGGGTACATGGTAAAGGGAGTCAGAAATCCACTACGAGCCCATAACATAACATGAATCATAATCATAATCATAATCGTAAACATGCAGAGGGGAGACCTCTTAGTATCCTGTAAATATGAGGGGTGTCCTCAATCATGGGTATCCTGTAAATATGAGGGGTGTCCTCAATCATGGGTATCCTGTAAATATGAGGGGTGTCCTCAATCATGGGTTGGAGTAGCTAGCTCCCAGAGTGTGAAAGACGTGTATCGCACACACCATCAGTCACCATGAATAACGTAACATAACATGAATATGAACAAATCTAGGATGCATCCATACGCCCCAGGTGGCCATAATCTGCCTCTACGTAACATGAATCATAACATAACATGCAGGGACGGGACAGGTCATCACTCTCCTGCCCTAGAGTCATGCCATCGGTGCATCGACTGACATGGACATGAAACCCTCATGCCTAGTGAGTGGCTCGTAGTATCAAACTGAGGGTAAAGGTCAAGTATCATGAATCATGTTTTTAGTTTACTTGCATAGGTCAATATCTTGTTTCATAAGTTCATAATCATAGGTTCATAATCATGGTTCATAAGCAAGGTTCATATGCAAAGGTTCATAAGCAAAGGTTCATAAGAAAAGGTTCATAAGCAAAGGTTCATAAGCAAAGGTTCATGGTCAAGGGTTCATAATTAAAGGTTCATGAATGAAAGGTTCATAATGGTTCAATATCATGATGGTTCAAAAGATCGGAGTTCATGAATGAAGGGAACATAGCAATGGTATAGTGAACCCTAATACGAATCATAATCAGAAAATGAAGGCCTCTTATCAAAGAAGCAGAATATCTGTACCTCATACCGCAACCGAAAACACAACAGAAAATATCAAAGTCGGAAGCAGACTCCATCTCCAGCGAATCTACACGAATTCATGACTGACTTATTAAAAGCTTATTTAATTCAGATTACTTATTTTAGTCGGCTTTCCAGTTTTAGTAACTTTCCATATTTAGCAGGTTTCCATAATTAGCAGGTTTCCATTTTTAGAAAGTTCCCATAATCAGAAAGATTTAAGTGTCATGGCTTAAGTTAAGTCATTATTTAAGCATATTATGGACATAGGTAGATTTTAACAAGTTATGATAGTTCAGAGTTAAATATGACAAGTTTCCATAACTTAGGGTTTTAATTGTAAATATTCCAAAGTTAAGGGTCTTAAATGAAAATATTGCAAGTTACTGATTAAAACACATATTTTATTCAGAATCACCTTTTAGTCCTTTAATTTTCATAATTTACACTTTACACCCTTTAATTATCAAAATTACAAAATAAACCTTATAGTTATATAATTTACAATTTAACCCATATAATATCCATAATTACACAATTGACCCTCACATTTACTAAATTACAGATTATACCCTCAAATATAAGTGTGGTACGAATTCAAGCCCCTTAGTTTCACATAATTGCATTTTTAGTCCCTCCATTTAAAATAATGTAATACGAAACCCTAATTTCCCATTTAATTCTAAATCTTGCAAATTTACACATAAGACCCTCATGTTATAATTTTTACACTTTAGTACTGATCCAATTAACATTATAAAAATGGCCCACAAGTTTATTTAATTACAAAACACCCCCTTATCATTTAATCTCAAATCGTATACCATTTTAAAATACAATTCTTAACCCTAATCTTTCCCAATCATTTGGCCATCATTATTACGTCATTAAAACCTTAATTGGACCAGATTTAATCAGATTACACAAACCCTAATTAGCTCGTTAGGGTTTTTCTTAAAATTTTCATTCGAAAATAATAAACCCGATTTGGACTAAATTCAATCACGACCATTTTAAGCTTCTAAAAAATCAAACCACTATTTTTCCTGGTTCATACTAATTATATAGAGTCTAAGAAAAATAATATCCATGCCCAGAAAATTCGTTTTCAATATTTTAGAATTCACACATGTTTTAATACATTATATTCACAACGATTAACCTAGGCTTCTAAAATTCGAAATACTATTTTTCCCAACTTATATGTTGACCAAGGAACTAATAAAAATTAATATCATAGTCCAGAAAAATCGTATAGCATATATTTGATTTTAGGTACGTTTTAGACCCCCAATAATTACAACGACTCATTTAGGCCTCAATAAATCATTCTATCATTTTTCCCAGATCATACACATCATATTAGGTCTAAATAAAATAAACATGGCACCCAGAAAATTCGTAACACATATTTTGGATTTTAGGTGTGTTTTAATCAATTAAATTCAAAACGACATAAAAACTTTGCATGATTCTAATTTCCCATTTTTCCTGAGTCTAATATGATGTAAGGAATGTAAGAAAAATATAAAATGAATTTTAGAACAAGTGGGACAAAGATTGGCGAATTAATACCTATCGAGTGGAATAGAACAAGAATTTTCGATGCTCCTTGAATCCGGCCCTTATAAATCATGATGCTATTTTTCTAGGCTTCCTTAGATCGTGTACAATACCAGAAAAATGAGCTTGGACTCCATAAAATTCGTGTGAACAATGGGAGGATTATTTTGTGTGTTATTTTCTCAATCGGCAAATTAGGTTTCCAAGATAATTGTGTGGATTGATTTTTAACCAAGAAAGGCTGAGTCATAGGGGAGGTTATTGACCAAATTTCGGATTTTTGGTCAAAAGAATTAATTGCCTTGTTTAATTACTTTTAATGCCTTCTTTATTTCCCTTAATTACCTTTATTTAACTCATAAAGTTTGAATTTAAATTTTATTAGGCGCCCAAGGGCATTTTGGTAATTTTATGACTTGAATAAAAGTTAAATGAAGTTGTTAAAATTATTTGGGATCATTACTTGTTCATTGCTAGAA
Source organism: Artemisia tridentata subsp. tridentata (assembly GCA_021014915.2). Taxonomy (NCBI): domain Eukaryota; kingdom Viridiplantae; phylum Streptophyta; class Magnoliopsida; order Asterales; family Asteraceae; genus Artemisia; species Artemisia tridentata. The sequence goes on from CP139504.1 coordinate 263,952,320, forward strand.
GTTTGGAATTTATTTTGTGCTTTACATATGTTATATTTAGGTTTTAAATTCCCAGGGGCAATTTGGTCATTTTACATGTTATAGAATTTCAGGTATTACAGGTTCATTATCAGGAGGTCCATATCAGGAAGGTCAAATACTGGAAGGTTCATAATAGTTTATTATAAGAAGTCCTTTTTACATGATTTTAATAAAATGATCGTTAGAACAGTTTCATAATAAAAGTCTTTTAAGGAGATGTTCAAAAACCTCTTCATATATATAACTAAAAAGTAGATGTAAAATCCTATGAACCTTCAAGTACCCAAGGTCTTAATTATTCAGGTTATCAGGGTTCAATAAGTCATGTCAAGTGTCATAGCAGGGTTTAAGTCAAAGGTTCAAGTCAAATGGTTCATATCAAGTGTATCAAGGTTCAAGTTCAGGTTCATGAAAAGGTTCAAGTCAAAGGTTCAAATCTATGGTTCACAATACATGGGAAAACATAACAATGAATCAGGAATCAGAAATGAGACGAAGGCTCTTTACAAGAAGAGCAGAATATCTGTACCTTATTCAAATAGCAAGCACAAACACAAGAGTAGCTGACAGGGATCAAGATCACTCCCTCCTTGAACCTACAGGAGTAGAAGACAGAAATACGAAAGGGGTTCAGTTATCTTCCCATTATAAGTAACTTCTATTTTTAGTAACTTTCTATTTTTAGCAGGTTTCCATAATTAGTAAGTTACCATATTTAGCAAGATTCAAGTGATATAATTCAAGTCAAGTCTTTAATTAGCTTATTATGGAAGTAATATTCATTTTAACAAGTTACACAAGTTTAGGGTTAATTTTGACAAACCTTCATAGTTCAGGGTTATAAGTGTAAATTTGCCAAAGTTTAAGGTCCACATTAAAATTATCATCATTTTACCATTCAAACACTTATACTTTCCAGAATTACACATTTAGCCTTCAAGTTTCATAATTTACGATTTACACCCTTTTAATTAATTAATTACAAATTAAACCTTATACATATATAATTTACAAATTAACCTTCACAAGATTCATATTACACATCAAGTCCTTTTATTCCTTCAAATTACAGAAAATAACCCTCAATATTATTATGTTACAAACAGCCCTTAAACTTTCGGTAAATTACATATTTAGTCCTTGTACTTTATTACATTACAAATCGATTTAAATAATTAACCATAATTACATATTAAGTCCATAAATACTCAAAATTACACACTTTACCCTTCATACTATTATTTACTTTGAGACCCCTCCATTTTCCAGAAATTACACATTTAGTCCCTCACTTTATATTTATTTTCAATTCGCTATTAATATTACAAATTAAATCCTTTTCTTGCCTAATTTTCATATAAGACCCTCATGTTATAATTTTTATATCTTCCCCCTGATCTATAAAATATTACAAAAATATCCCCCAAGTTTTAAAAATTACAAAACACACCCTTAACTAATTATTTATCCAATCGGTATTAATAAAACTTGACCAAAATCAAACCCTAGCAATCCAAATCATTTGGCCATCATTCTATCACCATTATTTATCAATTATTACCATATTTCATCCACTATAAACCCTAGGTCGATTGGTTCCATATATGTTCCACGATTTTCCCTTTTTTTTCTAACATCCGATAATAATAATAATTCCATAAATCATGCATTCGACTTCAATAAATCAAAACACCATTTTTCTCATGTTATAAGAAGCATATAGAACCCATGAAAATTATTTATATGTTCAGGAAAATTCGCATGAATTAATAAGAATTCGATTTCGATTTTAGGGTTTATAAACCCATTATTTTCTATTCGGCCAAAATACAATGCATGGTTCGGTTTAAGTATTTTTCTCACGTTATATATGATTAAGAGAGAGCTAGAAAAATACCAGAAAAATTATAGATCAAGGGATTTACACGCTATGAATTTTTGTTGCTCGGTTGCACTTTTTCGACCCAAACAAATCACCACAGCCAAACGATCGACCCTAGGACCTTGTAGCTATTTTTCCCACCTTCTTGGCACTATGAAGAACTCCATAAAATTTCCTCTTTGCTTCAGAAAATTCGGATGTGATGTGGGTGGTTTTTGAGAGTGGCGGCTAAAAGAAATTAGGGTTAAATGGGAGAGAAATGATTTAGGGATTGATATAAATGTGATTGACCGGATTTTTGGGGAGGGATAAAAGCTAAGAACCGGCCTTAAATGGCCCAAGGATCAATTCACCAATTTTATTTATTTTTTTCCTTAATTACTTTCATGTTATAAGGTTTTTAATTAATCATAATCATGTATGATGTCAAATAATTCGACCCAAGTGTTTTTGTGGTGAAATAATATATTTTTGAACTTTGTAAAAATATTAGAGCTTGCCTCAAAATTATCTTGCTTGATTTGTAGTTCGTTTCCAGAGATTCGGGATTAATTCGGAACTTTAATTTAGCTTTAATTAAATTTTAAAGTTTCAGGGGCATTTTGGTAATTTTGCATGTTTTAGATTTTCGGGTTTTACAGATATGGTAGATTTTATGTTAGGTATTTATTTATAAGGTATAGTTTAGGATTTATTTAATTTCAAATGTATAATATATGGTTCACATCTCCTTAATTTATCAAAATAAACTTAGGTTATAATTCAAATGTTTAGTTAAAATGTGATTTCTGATTTTAGGTCGTCTTAATTCTTCCCGTCTAAAAAGAAGATTTCATCCTCGAAATCCAAGTTGGGAGTGCAAAACGAATACGTACCAAATCCCGAATTTTTTTAAGGATAACTGACTAACAGTCTCAAGCTCTTTGGCTAACGACAGATCATCACGGATTTGGCTTAACGGTTATGGAACCATGTGAAGAGAATGATCACAAAGGACATATCAGATTGGGAACTATGGTAAATGATGTACGTAAAATAAAATCACGATCACACATTTCTAAAGGGAACAAATTGGCAGAACGGATCTTATTATCAAAACGCAACGTATAATAACCACAAGATTCCTCATAGGAATGGATGATGCACAAACTAATAGTGTAGTGGGGATGTTAACATACTTAGAAAAGAAATTAAAAACAATCGAATGTGTTGTACCAGTATCGAATAAAACAGAAGATAGTACGATCAAACATAAAAAGAAGTTTTCCGTAATAGTACCTAAGGTGTTAGCTACCTAGTCTCGGGTCATAGCAAACACTCGTCCTTTAGCAGCTGGCTGACCCTCATCCCCACTGTCAGCCCTCTTGGGACAGTCCCGAATCTTATGCTCTGTAGATCCACATTTGAAACATGCTCCTTGATGATGTACCCTCCGAACAGGTCGAAGGACACCCCTTCGGACTTGGTCGCAACCTTCATCTCGAAGGCTTAAGTCAGTCTCCTAAAATCTTCATTGGCTTCAAACCATTCTTTTATGACATGGTTACCAATTGGGAATTCGCCAATCGAAGGTCCAAGCCCTTCGGGGTAAGGCCTCCGATGATAATGGGACGGAATATAGCCATGACTTGGTCTCACCCACGTCTTCTCTTTCTCCTTGGCTTTCCCGTCAAGATAGGGAGAGTGGGACATTAAGCCCTAGCGGTTACCACAAATCATAGGACGCCCCCATGATATCCTAAAATCGTGCAAGAGCTCTCTAAGGTTATTTTCTCCCCTATAAATAGCTTGGATAGTTCGTCAATGGTGGTATGCAAACTCAACCCTCTCATTTTACTTCAAACTTACCAACATATCATATCATATACTCATTCTCACGCCGGAGGTGGTTCGCAGGGTCCAACACCTGCACAATTACTTAACATAGTGTCTTCGAATTTCTTATTTCAGGTTAACAACAAGCTGGGCGCAACCACAACACCCCTTATACACTTCGATCATCATCACAAGGCCTGGTTGTGCAATTTATTTTACAATCAGTGGCGCCATCCGTGGGACCCGCTACAATTGGTCTCGTTATTCCCAAGTTTATAACCAGTCAACCATATTCACTACATTTCCGGCATGGATCAAAGGAGAGGAGATACTCCTCCACCGGGTTTCTCGACCTTGACGCCAATACCAGTTAACGACCCTAAAAACCTCCCCCCTATTACCGCTTCCATGTTCACAACACGATCTCATCCAGAAGTAACACCTAATCATCATGCTTCGACATCAGCCAACCCGGAACCTGTCATTAGCCCAGCCTTTGTCGAAGCTAACCTTAAGGCATTGTAATCTATCTTAAGGGCTCGCAAGAGGCAAGTTCGAAATACAGAGATCCGAAGGGAGTTGGAATACTCTAGTGATGATTACGATGAAGACATAGAAATGGAGCCTAGGCCTCCGGCACTCGGGACAACACACTCAGCCCTGAGGATAGGGTCCCCTGTTGGTCGAAGGCTAAGCAGAAGCTCTATTGGGTTCGAAGGAGTTCCTGAGCGGGCTCCGACCAGGAGAGAAGGAGCGATAGCCGAAGGTTCCAATGGAAGAAGCCAATGAAGGAAAGAGATGGAGGTGAATCTACCTCCGTTGTTAGCAGCTCATCTTGGAAGGACTGAAGCAGGGGTTCCGTTGCAGCCTTCTCACGCATTCGGCGTAGAAGGCAATCCTCCTCCGTTTAATATGGGAGGAAATCTTCCTTCCAATGGTATGTACCCCTGTTCCAAACTCAGTCTTACCCTCAGGGTTTATATCCCCAGTAAATGGACAGTCCAACAACCATAGTCTCCCTCAACATTATGGGAACATACCCTTCGAACATCCTACGGTATACCCCCCATATACCATGGCAATTAGTTATCCTTTTGGCATGAATGCATCCTACCCATCTTACCCTAACCAAACTCCTATGGGAGTACCCCCAAACCATAATCCATATAATGCTATCCCCATGTATGCTCCACCTTATAATTGCCTATATTTGGAGCCTATGGGTTCCGTTACACCCTTCGTAAGATGGATAGAAGACCACCCTTTCCCCGATGGGTTGAAAATGCCTGCACACATAGGTACTTATGATGGGAAGGGGGATCCAGACAATTTTCTATATTTGTTCGAAGGGGCCATTAGAATGCAAAAGTGGGTCATGCCTATAGCCTGCCACATGTTTACATACACCCTACGAAATTCTACTCGTATCTGGTGGAATGGACAGAAGCCAGGTAGCATTATCAACCTTGATGACCTAAAGGCTAAGTTTCGATCACATTTTAGCTAGCAAAAGAAGTTCACAAGGACCCATTTAACGGTGCACAACATTAAACAAAGGGAGAATGAAAGCACAAGGGCTTTTGTCATAAGGTACACCAATGACACTCTACAGATCTTGGGTCTACATGAAGATCAGCGTATCTCTTGTTTCATACATGGCTTATGAAATCGAAGCTTGGTGGAATTTCTATCCATTAACCGTTCGGCAACTTATAAGGGCTTAATGGAAAAGACGTATACTTGGATAGAAGCGAAGGAAGTATCTACCAATAGGGCTCCGATCGAAAATAGGGAAAGCCACAACAAGTTCCCGAAGCACTCTGCATGGGAAGGATCGAAGAACAAAAATAAAAACAGAGATAGGTTCACTCCGTACAACAAAGGTCCTAACCATGGGTTGCTAGGAAGCCTGACTAAATCTTCGAAAGAAATACTCGCAAAGGAGAATGTTGCTAAGGCTTTTGAACTGCCCCCTCGCATGACAAGTAAGGGCAGAAACAGAGATACAACCAAGTATTGTCACCTCCATGAAGATTATGGCCATGAAACGAATAGTTGCAGAGAGCTAAAGAGGCAGATAGAAGAAGCCGTAAAGTCCAGACATTTAGAATATTTAGTGAAAGACATAAAGAAAGGCAAGGAGAAAACCTCCACACTCAATTAGGTAAAGACACCACTCCTCCCGAAGCCCCAATATTTATGGTTCATTGGGGTGAGACAAGCTCGAAAAGAAAAGTGATAGAGAAGGAGATATACGAGGTAGGGGAAGTAACGTTTCCCTCCATTACAGGTCAAGTCCCTTCAAATGATCCAGTAGTCATCAAAGTCTTAATTTCCAACCGGGAAGTAAATAGGGCCTACATGGACTGCGGAAGCTCCTGCGAGATCATATATGAGCATTGCTTCTTAAAACTCAAGCATCTGATCAGGTTAAAGCATGTTGATTCAAAGATACCTTTGGTAGGGTTTCAGGTGAGCATTCGTGGCCTTTCGGAGAAGTACCGTTAGACATAACGATTGGAGAAGGAATGCTCGCAAGAACAAAAACCCTCACTTTCGCAATCATAAGGTCTGATTCTCCTTACAATTTATTGATAGGAAGAACCGCCATGCAGAAGATAGGTATCGTAGTCTCCATGATACACGCAGCGATAAAATTCCAAACACCGTATGGAATAGGAACCGTACTTTCCAGCTATAACCCGAGAAAGGCAAAAGATGTTGGTAAAAAGATCAAAGAAAGTCCTAAAGAGCCTTCGAAAGTCATTCTAAGTTGTGCAGATGCTGAAGAGCGCATTGTGATAAATGAGCTCTATCCGGAGCAAACAGTGGTAATCGAGAAGCAATTCCCTACTAACTTCAAGACAGATTTGGAGAAACTGCTCAAATCCAAGGACACTTATAATCGATGGAAAGCCTTTTGGCATAGAGCACAAGCTTAATGAATTCAAACACATTGAACCAATTAAGCAGAAGCGACGGAGCCTAGCGCCTGAAAGGAACGCAGCCGCTTGCAAAGTGCTGGATGAGCTCGTACGAACAGGAATACTTAGAGAAGTGAAATACCAAACCTGGGTAGCAAATCCGGTTATGGTAAAAAAGAATGACAGAGGGTGGCGTATGTGTGTCGACTTCACCGACATCAACAAAGCCTACCCAAAAGATTGCTACCCTCTGCCAGAAATTGATTGGAAGGTCGAATCTCTCTCAGGTTTCTGTTTGAAGTGTTTTTTAGATGCCTACAAAGGGTATCATCAGATAAAAATGGCAGAGGAAGATGAAGAGAAGACAGCTTTCTACACAGGAAAGTGTGTCTATTGTTACAAGAAAATGCCCTTCGGCTTAAAGAACGCAGGAGCAACATATCAACGATTGGTAGACAAAGCTTTCAACAAATAGATAGGAAGAAACTTAGAGGCTTACGTCGATTATACGGTTATCAAAAGCAGGATCGAAGAAGACTTACTCTCCGAAATCCAGGAAACCTTCAATCAATTAAAGGCAATCAACATGTACCTAAACCCAAAGAAATGTTCTTTTGGTGTTGAAGAAGGGCAATTTCTGGGACATTTAATTACAAAGCAAGGGATTAAAGCTAATCCTTCGAAGGTCAAAGCCATCACAAATATACAGGCTTCGAAATCGCTGAAGGACGTACAAAGCCTAAATGGAAAGTTCGCAGCACTTAGCAGGTTCCTGTCAAAGGGTGCAGACCGATCTTTACCATTTTTCAAGACACTTAAAGGGTGTGTAGATAAGAAGACCTTTCAATAAAGTTGAAAGAATTTATGGAGATATTACCAACACTTACAGCCCCAATCAAAGGCGAAGTGTTATTCATGTACATCGCAGCATCCTTCGAAAGCATCAGCGCTGTGCTCTTGGCAGAAAGGGAAAAGAAACAAATCCCCATTTACTTCGTTAGCAGGGACCTGCAAGGAGCTGAATTGAACTATCCAGAGTTAGAAAAGTTAATTCTAGCTTTAGTTCATGCTGCAAGGCGTCTTCGAAGGTATTTCCAAGCTCATCCCATTACGGTATTGACTGATAAGCCAATCAAACAGATATTATCGAAGCCTGAGAAGTCAAAGGTCGAAACTCCATCAAAGGCCAAATACTTGCAGATTTTCTAGCCGAAACATCCTCCGGACCAGGTCAAGACCAAGATATTCCAAAGAAAGAACCCTCAAAGAGGAAGGAAGGGTGGAAATTGTATACTGACGGAGCCTCAAGCTCCTATGGTTCGGTAGCAGGTCTAATATTGGTCAGTCCGGAAAGAAATGAGTATACTTATGCACTACGTTTTGAGTTCGAGGCTACGAACAAAGAAGTTGAGTATGAAGCTTTGTTAGCAAGCCTTCGACTTGCATGGGACATGGAGGTTCATGATCTCTCTGTTTTTGTTGATTCACAATTAGTTGCAAACTAAATCAAAGGCTCTTACGAAGCAAGGCAACCTACCATCAAGCAATATTTGGAAAAAGCTAAGGAAATTCTCAACGGATTTGAGTCCTATGCTATAGAGCATGTTCGTAGGAACCAAAACAAGAAAGCAGATGCATTAAGCAAACTAGCTTCAATGGCATTTGCTCATCTAACGAAGGAGGTCTTGGTTGAAGTGTTGGCCGATAGGTCAATCAAACGGAGTGAGGTGTCCGATGTCATACTTGAAGAAGGATCCAACTAGATGACTCCGATAAGAGAATACTCGATAAGTGGTATCTTGCCAGCGAGAAGGTTAGAATCAAGGCTCCCCAATATAGGATCATTGGGGATAATCTCTACAGAAGGTCTTTCTTATCTCCATGGCTTCGTTGTGTGGGGCCAAAGCAAGCTTCGAACATCATCTATGAGATCCATGATGGATCCTGCAGCTTATACGCAGGACCTCGCTCTGTTGTTTCAAAGATAACAAAGCTAGGATATTACTAGCCGTCGATGCATAGGGACGCAACAGAATTAATACAAAAGTGTGAAGCATGTCAGATTCACTCCAAAGTACCACGACTGCCAAAGCAAGACATGACCTCCGTGACGTCCGCATGGCCTTTCTGTCAATGGGGAATCGATATAGTCGGACCCCTGGCAGTAACCCCAGGAGGAGTAAAATTCTTGGTCGTAGCCATCGACTACTTTACTAAATGGGTCAAAGCCAAACCTTTGGGCATCAGTAATAGGAAGACACATGGAAAAGTTTGTGTGGGAACACATAATCTACCGATTTAGGGTCCCCCACATCATCATTTCTGAAAATGGGAAACAGTTCATCGAAGGGGTATTTGCAACTTTCTGCAAAGGTTTAAAGATCAAGAAATCGTTCACATCCATGTACCACCCTCAAGGTAACAGGAAAGTAGAAGTAAAAAACAGAGATGTTGTCAAAGGAATAGAAAGAAGGTTAGGTCGAAGCCACCATGGATGGGTAGATGAATTACCCTCAGTTCTGTGGGCACATAGGACGTACCCCAAGTCAAGCCACGAGGAGACTCCTTTTAGCCTAACCTATGGAATAGAAGCCGTTATACCTTCAAAAATAAGTGTTGAAACAGAACGTATCATGAACTTTAAGACATCAGAGAACGAAGAAAGGCTTCATGAAAACCTTGACCTACTTGAAGAACGAAGAGAAATAGCCTCAATCAGAGATGCTATCTACAAACAGAAGTTCGAGAAGTACTACAACAACAGAGTTAGACCTTCAACATTCAAGCCGAGTGAATATGTCCTTCGACTAAACAGCGCAAGCAATGATAAGTATCAAGGAAAGCTAGGGCCTACATGCGAAGGACCCTACGTCATATCTGAATCCTACGACAACGGAGCCTACAAGCTCGCAACACTCTTTGGAGATGCCATTGATAGGACTTGGAACGGTACTAACATTCGTAAGTTTTACATATAAGACTTACCGCTTTCAAAACACTTAGTTTGTTTTCAATTCATGTATTGCATTCTTCTCATTTGGGGAAAGAAGCATTAATGGTAGGCATCCTAGTTTTCATTTCTTCAAATGATATAATCCTCCCTACCCAATTAATGATATAACACATTTCCCTTAAATCTCTTGTTTCGTTCTATACAACAAAGATTTGTTCAGCCAAGTAGTTTACAAGTTTCAATGTCGAAGGATGATTCAGGACACATAAGTCTTGTATAATAACAACATACATTACAATTCACATTAACTTTCCTAAAGGTCTTAGGTATTCCAAGCCCTATGAACCTTAAGGGCAAAGACGGAGTGGGTTGCAACCCTCTGTCAGCAATTAAATTATACGATTGCTAAAATCTTGGTTCAAAATACGCACAATAAGGGTATCTATCTACTATAGCCTTAGGTTGTATACTAACGTTGATAAATAACGTAAGAGAAGAGAAGCATGATAACAAATGTGGGACACCGTCCCTCATTAGTAGATATTAATTATGCTAATATACGTAGCATATGGCCGCAGCCCAAAAGACATTCAAATATTGTCTAAGCAACAGGCCGAAGCCCAACAAGCATAAAAGTTAAATTGTTCAAAAGTAGGACACTACCTACAAAGCATTAACTAAAATGTCTTAGGGTACACCCCACCCTTGGGGTTAAATTACTGCCAACACGGTAGCCTTCATGCATTCTTGGAAGAATTTGGATCATCTTGTTGAACAGAAGATGGGAGCCTCACAGGTGAAGTCTTTTTGCTTGGAGAGGATGGCTAAATCTTGCGAGGCTTCTTAGAGAGGAGTTCTTCTAAGGGTGCTGATGGATTCTTGGTTGCTTCGGTGGGAAAGGGGTACTATGCCGTAGTGTATGCATTGCCAGCATCATTGTATCCTTTTTCTAATGTCGGACGGTAGTAGGGCACTTCCGATAGGATTACAAGCTTCTTTGTCTCTGCAATCTCCTCCAACGTTGTGCATTTCCCATAAAAGATGGCAACATTCACTAGGTTTCCCACAATCTCTCCCACCTCATCACTATGATATAACTCCATGGCTATGTAGGGAACAACCTTCGACACCACATCAGCTCTGTTTTTTTTAAACCCTTGCAACGGAGGTTCAACCCATCTACCTCCTCCCGCAGTTTGATCTCCTACTCTCCAAGCCTAGTCCTCTCAGCCTCAAGACCTGCACACTTAGATTCAAGGGTGGTAACCTTCTCTTTTTAGCCAGCTATCTTTGCCTCCTCCAGTCTTAGCCTCCAACACTCTGATTGGGTTTCTTTAAGCTGCTCTTCGAGACTTTGGATCTTGGCTCGAAGGTCTTGAACAAGAGGATTTTTTTCGAAATCCTCCATGGCTTCCTCGCACTAAACTTTTAGTTCAGCATACTCGAGGTCTCTACTCTTCTCCTTGGCCAGAATAGCATCCATCTTCTCTCTAGCAGCCTTCACAGTGCGGATCAGGTCCCTTGTTCGGGTGTTGAGATGATTGTCTAGAACCGCTTGCCTTGTATAGCTTTTATCATGCAGGCTGCATAACACCTCCATGGACATATTGTCTAGAGTCCCCCTCTAACTAGCTGGGGTCAAGTTCTCAACCAATCAATGGCAAGCAAGGGAGTTTGGAAGCTCCTTGGTATTGGGCAAACCTGCACAAAATACATTAATCAAATATATGAAGTATTACGGATCATTAAGATAAGAAGATATATACTTACCATGGATGTCATCATCATCTAGAGTCTCTGCAGCCGCCTAAATGATGGCCTTACCATGCGAACCCTTTTTCCTTGCGGTTCTGGAAGGAGGGGTTGGTAAGGTGAGCTTCCTTTTGGGAGTGGCTTTTATTGTTTTTGCACTTGTCCCCTTCCTGTTTCATCCCTATCAGCAATGCCGGAGGACCCAACGATCATAACCTGCTCACTCTCGGAGGGATGATCATCAGAGTCTGCAACATTCTCCACCATTTGCGGAGTCTCTTCCATGTTCACAGGCTTAGTAGGTTGAGCTGTTGCTATGGGCTCTATCATCTGGGCATCCACATCATTGTTATTCACCGAAACAGACGGAGAACCAACACCATAGCTGGCATCTTTGGGGTCCCTTGGAATGAAGCTAACTTCTTTAGCACCACCAGACACAATGAAGTTTCGGAATGCCATTTCTGCAACAAGAAGAGAAAAAAGATAAATATAATCAGATAAGTTATTTACTTTAATTAAATAGGAACGTACATACTTTGTCCATTATACTCTATTTCAGGCTTCATAGGAGATCCTTCCCAATGATCAACAATGTCAGCCATGAAGAGAATGGGCTCAGGGAATGTTTGGACATCAACAGGATAGCGAGCAAGACGTTGGTAGATGGGTCTTCTTCATATTATGTATGTCAGTGGACCATTGAAATGCTTCTCATCATATTGGAAGGCTTCATTCAATAGGGTAGGGTATTGTGGAGGTACAATGGTGTTTTTCACATAAAAGAATTGACCTTTTCAGTTCCTAATGTTTGTAAATGGTTTTGTGACCAAGTATGGAACATCATGTTCACCCATTTAGGCTAAGGTCAACCAATCTCCACCGGGATAGAGGTTTAGAAATCCCTTACGCACTATAACTGTGGGCTCATACCCATAAGCTTTACACATTACGATATATGTGGTGAGTTTGGCTAGGCCAAATGGGTTAAACCTAGAAATATGCACCTCATAGTACTGCAATAGTTCTAAAAACAAGGGGTGGAGTGGTATCCTTAAGTTCAACTGGGTGAATGCATGTATGTAAAGCCCAACATACCCTTCAGGTGCATCATAAATGTTTTGGTGTTTGCTGGGTAGCATTACCTTAAATTCTTTAGGAATGGGGTAGTCATCAAGGAAATTAGATAGACCTTTTCTAGTTAGAATGCATTTTTGTTGCCTAATAATACGCTTCGCATCTATGCTCATGGTGGAAGTGTGCAACTAAAATAGTAAATAAAGATAAAAGGAATAGAGTGTTACCTTTTGATCGGAATGTTAAATGAAGCACAGAGCTGTGTGTAAATTTTGGGCGGAGAGTAAAAGTAATTTAGGGTGTGGGGGCATCAACCATTTATACTGCTTACCCCTTTTATCTTGTCCGTCCACGTGTCTATCACAATCACACCTATCCGGACTTCAAATGGTTGTTTAAATTTTGAAATGACGTTTGGGGTTACCGAGAATTATGCCGTTGTGGCTCTGTTGCAAATGGCTGAGATAATAATTACCGCATTTAATGCGTAATTAGTTAAGCACAACCATATTTTGTACAAGTTTTATGGTACGATATGGTTTCATGTATAGTTGCATTTTTTGAGTCGAAAGCAATATACCCTTGTACGTGAACATCACTTTCGACTGGGGGGCTTGATGATGCACCCTCCGAATAGGTCGAAGGATACCCCTTCGGACCTGGTCGCAACCTTCATCTCGAAGGCTTAAGTAAGTCTCCTAAAATATTCATTAGCGTCAAACCATTTGTTTATGACATGGTTACCAATCGGGAATTCGCCAATCGAAGGTCCAAGTCCTTTGGGGTATGGCCTCCGATGATAATGGGACGGAATATAGCCAAGACTTGATCTCACCCACGTCCTCTCTTTCTCCTTGGCTTTCCCGCCAAGATAGGGAGAGTGGGACATTAAGCCCTGGCGATTTCCACAAATCATGGGACACCCCCATGATCTCCTAAAATTGTGCAAGAGCACTCCAAGGTTATTTTCTCCCCTATAAATAGCTTGGATAGGTCATCAATGGTGGTATGCAAACTCAACCCTCTCATTTTACTGCAAACTTACCAACTTATCATATCACATACTCATTCGCACGCCGGAGGTGGTTCGCAGGGTCCAACCCCTGCGCAATCAAATAACGTAGTATCTTCGAATTTCCTATTTCAGGTTAACAACAAGCTGAGCGCAACCACAACACCCCTTATACCCTTCGATCATCATCGCAAGGCCTGTTTATGCGATTTATTATGCAATCACTCCTGAAATCTTGTAGCACGGTCTGCCAAGGTGAAGTTTCCCACAGGTGACACAAGGTGGGGCTGTAGGTTGATCAGGATATTGCCTCTGATTAGTACCACGGTTGAACTGCTGAGCTTGATCTCTTCCCATCCTCTGGTTGTTGAAAACCCTTCTATCATCCCTCCTATCATCACCTTGTCTATCTTACCCACGTCGATCAAAGCTACGCCTATCGTAGTCCCTCTGATCATACCCACGCTGATTATCCCTAGACCGAATCCTATCACCGTCCCTATTTCTCTTGTTACTCTGTCCCTCTCTTTCTCGCAAAATCTCGATGTTGCCAGCAGCGTTGGCAACTTGTGCCACATCTGTGAACTCAGTGTTCACAATCCTATCCAAGATCCAGTGACTCAAACCTCATTTAAAAATTTTTGCTTGCTCTGCCGGAGTACCAGCCCTAGAACCCAAGAAACCAGCCAAGCGAAGGAATCTCTTCATAAAGTCAGTGCTCGAATCTCTCTTCATTTTTCGGATCTAATGGTACTCTCTCTCATATTTCTTGTGCTCAGACAACGGAAAGTACTATAGAAAGAAAACTTCACAGAAATCAATCCAAGACAAAGCAGCAACAAAATCCTCTCCACCCTTAGCTAGCTTGTACGCTTTCCACCAACTGAGTGCATCACCCTCAAACTTATAGCTGGCCAACCTTGCCTTGAACTGGTCGTCACAACCCAGAACTTCAAAGATTTTCTCTACATGGCCAATCCAGTCCTCCGACTCATCTTGAGTAGATGTGGAGCTAAAGGACCAAGGTTTCTGCTTTATGAACCTCTCTTGCCAGGTATGAATGTTGGTGGTCTGAGAATCCCCACCAGAACCACCACTACTACTAGCCGTTTGCTGACGGACCTCATTTGTGATCCGAGTGGTAAGACCCGGTAACAATTCGTCAAGGGCCTGCTAGACTGCTGCATTAAAAGCAGTGTTCGAACTTAAATCTTCGGTATGTCGAGTATTCACCATCTGAAAGATCATAAACGAATCAGCGAGGACAAAACAAAGATAAGGATCAATATACAAAAGGAAGAGATCGAATCAAAAGGAAGCCTAACATCTACCCAATCCTCACAGGTCATAGCCTAAGCTCTACATGGCGAAACCTGGCTCTGATACCATAATTATAACACCTCAACCCGACAAGGGTCAAAATGTCACATTATGGTGTCAATCAGAACATAAACGCAAAGTGGAAGTCTTAAATAATTAAACAAAAGTCATGAAACCACATGGCAATAAAATTCATAACAAAGATCCAACAAAGTCTACAAATGAAGTAATTCCAAAATACTAAGTCTGAAAAGCAAAAATCCAGTTATAGAGAATAGTCTAGTCATGGTAGGTCATCTAAGCTCCTACTCTCACACTCTACCCCCAAGAATCCCTGCTTAACCTACCGCAGGAAAGAAACGCAGCTGAGCTAACGCTCAGTGAGCAGATATAAAGAAATAACTGATAATAAGATAATCGAAATGAATACGAATCACATTATGTCAAATCTAAGAAAGGGAAAGAGCCTGCTGAGAAAATGTCACATGAAATAGAATACAAAACGATACTGAATCAGAGTGCATAGCAAATATCAATCAATATAGGATCGGAGTGCATTACCCAACTGCCTAAGCATGATACATGAATAGGCCAAATAATCATATCACAAATCATATACATCAATTCCAAAGTTGTACATGGAGTAGCTAGCTCACAATGTACCGTAATGTGATGAGGTGTAGGAACACACACCAACCAATCATCGGATATAGATACAGATTCCCTAGGAGGCATCCATATGCTCCCTGCAAAACAATATAGTACATATACTAGCTCTAGGCTAAGCATACATACTCAGATAATCATAATGGCCAAAGTGCTATATAGCATATACAAAAATAGGAACGCCGAGGACTAATCACACCACCCTAGATAATGTCATGCCACTGGTGCCTCAATGACATGGCCATGGTACCTCCATGGCTAGGAATACAAATACAGAAGCTGGGCAATAAAAGAGCAATCGTAATCATATCAAATCAATCATATCAAATACTGAACTGAAGCATATCAAATTGAATCATATCAAATACTAAACTGAAGCATATCAAACGGATAACCAACGAATATCAAAATGAGATAGCAATTCAAATATAAGAACGAATAACAAAACGGATATCAAAGGTAATAACGGATAATCAGATCAATGGATGCCTTTACTGTTAAAGGACGGAATATCTGTAACTTATGCAAAGCAAGCAAATGAGAAAAGGATCACAAAAGACGAATCACTCCCTCTTCACGGAATCTACACAAATTAATGATCATGTATTACTTATAAACTGATTTTATAAGTTTAGTGCGTATAGTTATCCAGATTAGGGTTTCTTTCTATTTTTAGAAACTATCCATTTTTAGTAACTTTCCATAATTAGTAAGTTTCCCGAATTAGCAAGTTTCTTAATTTAGGGTTACCATTGATAATTAAGTAAAGTTAAAGGTTATTAATGAAAATTTCATAGCTTAGGGTTTAAAATGTAAATAATAGCCAACTTCTCATTTATTAATTTTTAGAATGCCATATACCATTTTTCGTTTAGTTTATTTACCACGTTTTATGACTACCCTAGACCACACGACAAGCACACCATTCGACCACCAACTTAATGAGACACACACGAAATAATGAGACCAAACACGACTCACACTTGTCCATATCCAAAACTGCTCACACACAACACACACATGCATTCACAAATTTCATCCCTTATTCGCAAATAAATATGTACGCCCCTTATAACTACCTAGGTTTATTCTCATAATACATGCATGCATACAGACGTCTATATCGACATACACATGACACAATAACATGCATGAACTTTTATCCCATTTTACCCTACACGACCCAAAAGATACACCATGCACGTACCACCATCAATTCATGAAACACAAACATATACGTATTCACATAAAATACGAGCCCACAACCCTTCATAAAATCACATACTGACAACCTTTTATATACGAAATAATTAGGTACGCCCCTTGCTTTATCTCTTTAAGTTTATTATCAGTTTTTAAATTGTATAACATGTATCAGATCATAGGCGCATATGTAGTAAGCAACTTCGAAACTTTTAAAACGGAAACAACTATCTTCATGACTTCATGTGACAATATTATCATGTTATACTCATTTAACGATCACTAGCAGATTAGTTTTACATATATTACACGTATAAAATACTCACGCCCCTCTTTATTTACTTAGATTTATTTCATGTTTAAGTCTGGTATTAGAGATCAAGAAGAGTGTTAAATGACCAGGTTAAAACGTGTATCACCACAGATTCGGATGCTCCATGTGACAAATCACAATTTCAGGTCATTTTCCAAATCTCGACAATTTACTATTCATAGGATTGCTATTCATTATTTACTATTCACCAATCACTATTCATCATTTTTAAAGTCAGTTTGAGACTTTGAGAAGTCGTAAAAAATTTTACTATTCATGAAACGCTATTCATTCCCGGAGGGAAACTTCCATTCATGATCATCAATCATCATTTCGTAAACTAGATTTACGGGTATTCAAATTCGCGTAACCAGTTAGGTTTAGTTGCGTATTCATGCATCATCAGTAAGGACACGTCATATAGACTAGAGTAGTCTACATATCATCAGTAACATCATTAACATATTAGGTCATGCACGGGTTTGTGTGATTTTCATTCACGTATGCTTAATTGTTTAATTAACGTTACCACTCAGTCATTTCTACTAACATTATACGCGACACTCTCGACTATGATCCTAATATATTTTCACGCTAATTATAATGATATAAAGATTATATTATTACTTGACCCAGTGTTTTTGAATCAACTGCTATATTTTCCGTTAGGAGCTTATAACACCGTCGGTTTGCGATATTTCAATCCGATAATCATTCTAACACCCGATTCTTGCAAGGAATATGATTTTACAATTTTTACAACTTCGTTGTATTTTATTTTAACTCGTCACGATTTATTTCTAGTTAACTCGGTACACGATAACACCTAATGTATACACTAAACACACTAATACTTCCAACACTAGACAAGAGCTTTAATTAAACATCATATCTCTCTTAATGCAAAGGTTCTATATGTTTTCTAATTTATTTCCACTAACACATACAACACAAAATCAACTATCTAAAAACCACCATATTCTCTCTTCTTCCTCCCCATTGGATCGGCCAAGACCAAGAACACAACAATAATCCATAAATTTTTCAAGATCAAGTCATAATCAAGGCTCATTTACACTCCTTGTTAGGGTTTTGTGATAAAATCCCTAGGTTTCTTGCATATTTCTCATCAAATCATCTCAAGTATTAGGTAAGCTTCAAGATCATCTTTCTAATCTTTTCATACTTCCATTTGATTAATTTTCAAGATATATTATCTATATATACTAAAAGGTGGAACTTGGGTTGGCTTAAAACGGTTGTACGGAACAGTGTTTCAAACAGTGTTTGTACTTCAAAAACATGCACGAAACAGTGTTTCAAACAGTGTTTGTGCTTGAAATGATGGTTCTTATGCTGCAAAGAGTAGTACACAAGAGATATTAAAAAAGGCTCCTCTCATTCTATACCTTCCACCGCCTCACTTAAACTTTCCCTCACTAGAACCTTCTCTCCGTTCCCCTCTGGTAGAAAATTCTAGCAGCTCCTTCATCTCCATCTCCATATCATCAGTTAAGGAAATCTCCGCAACTCCACTAATATCTCCTTCCACAAATCCAAAACCATCCACAAATAATATAAACCCTAAACAAAACATACCTAAAGATTTGGTACAATCTTCAACACTAAGAAACAAACAAACCCCCTTTTGATTCCCATCTTCAATGAAGCCTCCACGATTTGCTATAAGCCTCCACGATTAGTTTTAAAATGGGTCATATTAAACTGATGTAGTTTATAGGTTTTAAAACTTGCAAAGATTGATTTACGTCATTGGGCCAAGATAGACTAAAATGAAAATCATATTCTTCATTTGGTTGTTTCGACTGTTTACATATCCGTACCCCAGGAATTTTGGTTGCTTATATTTTGCGCTTATTTCTAACCTACGTAAAAATATTGTAATCTTCTGAATGTGTTTTCGATCAGGGGGTGTCATAAGGTTTGGGTTGATGCATCGCTTCCTGATCAGGTTTGGAGAGCCAAAATGCTTCCACAATCACCACTGATCACACAAATCTTAAGCTTCAGTTTTTGTAAGGTAATTCCTATACTTATCTTTCTTAGCTCCTTTTACCTTTGATCATCCTATAAGTTTACATTTTCTTTGTTATGCTGTTAGTAAATATAAGAGAAATTAGTAGAATCATTAGGATATGGTTTTTGTTTAGTATTATTGTTTAGCATAAAGAGAGATAATCAAGTGGTTGGTGATATTTAAACCAGAAGTTGTAACGGTGTCATTGGTTCATACGTTTTCTGAATAAATGTTCCTGTTGATTGACATAGGTTGTGTGGATGCCTCTAATACTAATGTTAAAGTCATTAGAGGGAGCTCTAAAAGCAATTATCATCTCCTAAAGAGCTTTGGTTAGAAAGAACTGGGATTTGACCTTTTTGTTAAATTGAACATGCTACGGCAGGTTAGCACCCTAACTTTTGTTGGTTTTTTTATTTTTTTAAATTTTTATTTATTATTATTTTTTTTAATAAATTTTGCAAATAATTGTACATGACTTGGCGCACACTTTTAAAAATGAGTAAACCCAATATGGGCACTGTTACCATATGCATTTAGGGCCGTCTAACCAGATTTGTCATCATTGTGGAGCGTTATATACCAAATACTAACTTACTGGAAAAATATTCTACCGTACATGATGCAACGTTATTTAAAAAAATGAATGCATAAGTGTTCTCGGTCAAAAGTTTTTTACTTAGTTAACTATTTTGTTGATAAATTGAAAATATTGGTGTTGAGATATTAGTTTTCTTCTTAATGCAATGGAATGTGTACGCTATTTATAACTACGGATATTTAGTTATTAATACACCGCCATAAGCAGGTCCAATTTACGCTATTAATACTGAATATTGTTTAAACACCATTTATAACGAATATTGGTCATGAAATCTGGCAGATACCTAAGAAAACGATGAGACGGCTGACATGTGGCAGAAGGCGTTGGACAAAGATATCCGGCTGTTGTGGTGCTTCATATGATTCAAAGGATGGGTGTTTGGTTGGTTCAAGGATGGAGGTATGTGTTTAGATTTGTTTGCTGCATTATTTTTTGGTAGATTTTGTTCAAGAAGTTGATTTGTTTTTGTTGTTTTTGGTTGTTCATTATAACAGAACGTTGTTGGATAGGACTCGATTTGGTTTGACTTATGATAAGGGAATCCATTTAAGTTTACTCTTATTCAAGGTAAAGACTGGAATTTGTAATTTCTCTTTGTTAGATTTAAGTTCTAAGCTTTTATCACTTTATTGATTTTCTTTGCTCATTGTTTCTATTCTCTTCTATAAGAAAGTTTAATGTAGGTACCGAAATTTGACTAAGAACTTTTCCTTTTGCTCTTTTAAGTCCAATTTCGGTAAATCAAGAAGTTTTGTACTCTTCTTTGCCTCCTAAAAAAGAAGGCAAAGAATTTTTTTCCTGCCCATCAGTTCTTTAACCTCTTCTTCCTGCCACGTATCCTTTCAAATTTACACACATGTATAACTTTCATTTTCCTAAAAAATTAAATGCTATCGATTTAGGTCCACAGATTCACAAATCCTGTACGATCTGTTGGAATTTCCTGCTTTTCGTGCTTATGCTTATGTAGTGCGTAATCACAGGTTACTAATGGCCGCTCCAGGATATAGTGTTAGGATTTGCGTGTGCCTTACAAAATACAACATGGTTTTATTTATACTTTCATTTTTAGTCCTTTACGTCCCAATCTCCAAAAAATTAAAATACGTGTTGTCTTGATTATGTGCAGAAATTCAAAGGGTGTTTAAAGCAGGTGGGCTATGCATATTTGTCAAACATGTAGCTATCAGTTCAATTCCGTTGATAGTAATACTAAGGTATGTTTTTTTTTGGATTATTATGCTTAAACCTAGAAAATAAGCTCATAAGCAGTAAATAAGCCACAAACATAGGCTGAACTGAATAAGCTGTTGGGTTCTATAATAAGCCAATATAAAGAGCCCCATATTTAATTTTGCTATGTTTTATGTTTTTTTATGTGTTTGGTTTTATAGTTGATGGCTGAAATGTTTTCTTTTGGTGCTTGCAGAATGTTTTTTCGGGTTTGTACTTAATTCGGATGTCAGATAATTTGTATCGGCTTTATATAAAAGGTTTGAACTTTTTTATTTGTAAGGTTTTGATTTTGCATACTGGAATTTGTTTGAGGTTTAGAGCTACGACGGTTTTGATTTTGCATATTTGATTATTTTGCATAAGTGATAGTAATGGAAAAATGTTCGAATCAAAATTTTACCAAATGATCGAGGAACATGGTTTGTTGTAATGCATAAAATTTCACCAATAAGAAAAATGGAATCACATTTGCTGCATTATTTCTAAATTATAGGCATTAATAGTCTCAAATTTGTGGCTTTTGTTTTTCTAATTCAAGGTTATTTGATGTTGTGCAAATACAGGCTTCCGTTGTAAATAGATGGTGATCACTTGGGTCTCAATGTGAATCGACCCATTAAAAGGAGCGACGAGATGAGGGCCACTCATCTTCTGATGCAGTTGTTGTTGTAGTGGATGAAGCCGGGCTTCATATGATGACGAGGAAACACCTCTATTATCAATGGCAGCGTGTCGTATTTGTCAAGAGTAAGATTCCATTAATGATTTGGAAAAACCCTGCTCTTGCGATGACAGTTTTAAGGTATTCAACATTGTCAATAACTTCATTTCTTTGGACTATTTAGTAGAATACTTATGTAAAGTTGATATTAAGGTAGTTATTACATGTAGAAATATACTGAATAAGATAGGCGTTTGCGCAGTACGCTCACGGGAAGTGTGTTCAAGGCTGATGCAGTGAAAAGTAAAATGAGTTGTTCTGACTAAGCAATCTTTGCAGCATTATTCTGTCCCAAACAGACTCACTTTCGGCTGACTTGGTTACATACAATGACAAACATAACATTGCAAATGGAAAAGACGATAAAGATGGGGATAGTCACAACAATAGAAGGAATTGTGGATAGGTAATTTGTCCCTATAATTTTGTTTAGTGTTTTATTAGTATCTGCAACACTGTAACATCAATCCATTTCTCATTCTTTCTGGTATAAACACCTGACCTTCTAGGAGGGAGAGTTTGCGAGCATCTCAGTAAAGAGGTTGAGGAAACGACAAATGAGAAACTTTTTCCTTTGTTTGATGGTTTCACAAGTAAGTTTCTGAACCAGGGTAATATTGTCTTTTATAGTAATACATGTGAACATTTGTGGTGATTGTTCATGCCATAAATGTATATACTTTGAAGGCTTAAAATTTTTTTACTTCAAAATATATTTTTTCCAGGGTGTACCCATGATACATATGGGTGATGAATACAGGCGCACAAAAGGAATATTAAACACTTGCAATGAGTTGCTTGAAGCACTTTTCAAAGCTAAACTGATAGTCATAATGACAAGAAAGGAAGGCCATAGATGGTTTCTAATCATGTACCATTAGTTTCGGCTACGTATTTATGTAACCGAGAGATACAACCTCATCATGAGAATGAAAACTTGAAAACTTGAATTGCAGTAAACATCATGCAGCATGTAGAATAATTGTTTAAATGCGTTAAATTTTTCTTTTTAAATGTTGTAGTTAACAGAATGCATTTATAAAGGCGTACAAAACCTACCGTTTGTGGCAAACGACATAATTGCTTATCCCAAAACGCGTTAACATAATTGTAATAAACACAAACGCAGCTGCCTCGCAGTAACACGCGGGCAACTGTCGTTCAAGCTTCTTCCATCCTTTTATTTTGACATTGCTTACCTCAAAGTTTCATCCTCAAATAAGTGACAAATAATTACCCTGACCTCCGTAATCCACAAATAAGTGACAAATAATTACCCTGACCTCCGTAATAGAACACAGGCTGGATAAAAAAGTGGTTTACTTATATTTTTCTGAGAATAAAAAACAAATGGATAATGATTTTGTGACTTAAGAAGATTCTAAATTTCTCATTTTAGCGCCCGCTTTTCCACATTCACCGAGAACAACGAGATATGTTACTTATAATGTACAATTCTATGGAGCATGATACAATTTGAACCATTGTTTTATTGTTTGAACCAAATTCAAAATAACCGTAAACAAATAAAACCTTTAAACAATAAACATTCTAAATCAACAAACATAAAATTATCATACAAACTCACCCGACGCAATGCGCGGGCTTCCAACTCGTTATTAACTAGATATGCAAATATACATGTTACACATACCACTTGATGTCCATTTTCACTATAAACACTAGATCTATGCATTTTAGTAACACTCCCATGAAACCCACCATGGTTGGTGATGTTTAGGACCCCATGACACCTTGAGAAGGTGTATGGTAGGATTAGAGTACTTGTGGAGTTGATTGGAAGTGGTATGAACAAGCCTTGAACCATGAAAATGAGTTTTTAACACAATAGAAAAGGGTCTGTCCAAAAATGTAAAATCTGGAAAAATCGGTAACTCTTGGACTATTTTGGCCTTCATATTTAGAAAATAATTTCAAAAACGAAACCGTGGGCATTGGAATGAGTAAAAACCGACTTATAACGAAGGAGATATGATTTTTCTAAGTTGTGCGACGAAAAACTATTTTCTGAAAATAGCTTGCTGTTTTTCCGAACTTCAAGGGACAAAACGAGATGTTAGACGTGATCTAGACGAGCCAAGCTATTGAAAATATGTTAGTTCATATTTGTACGAACCCGTGTATATAAAGAACGTAGAAAACGAGCCTATAACGACCGAGATATGCACGTTTGAAGGCGACGATTCACAAAACTATTTTGACAGCATTATATAGAAAATAAAGTCTAGTATAGAAGCTAGTATTTTTACAAGTCACTAAGTTGATAGCCGATTTTCTATATGATCGAGGCGCGTTTGATCAAAAGGCAAATGAAACGACATTAAGATTATGTTGCAAGGTTTTTAAAAACGTCGAGTTTGATCACTAACACTTAACGTACAATATTTCACGACTAGTTTTACGAGGCCATTTTGGACATATTTTCACAGGTAATGGAAAAGTGTTATCTTGGCGGCGAAAACATTATATTCACCGATAGAACATCAAACGAGGATCATGGAGTACCGTTTCAACATATTTACACGAAAAGTAGTTTATAACTTAACGAGACCTCAAAAATGTATTTTTCGTCGATAAACGTTATTTTCAAAAGTATCGAGTGGTATCTTTAACATACGTATTTGCATGTGTTGCGTTATGTCATTGCTTACGTTGGGTCATATCATTCATAATAGGTCGCGGTTAGAGACCGAGCATCATTTCATCACATCCACTGTTATCATTGTTGATATCGTATCATGTGAGTTTTCATACCCCCGTTTTAAATTTATTATTTGATTTCTAAATTCTCGGGGGAGAATACATTGCACCATTTTTCATACGGACCAAAGTATCAAACTCATTTACATTGCTTAAGTTACCATCATTGCCAATTTAAAGTCCCCTTTTATTTATCATGGACCGTTAATTGTGAGCAAGCGAAGGTGAGTGGATAGATCTATTGAGGGTGACGCCTCCGTTCGGGTTGGTAGCGCCAACTTGTCAAACGAACGCATTTCATTTCAATCATTCAGAGGGTTTGGCAAAACACCCTTTTGGGGCATTTATTTCAGTCTAGCTTCGGGGTCATGAGCTTAAGAGCTAATGTATTATTTTTATGTGACATTTGTCATCCAGTTTATACTTATGGTATCGTAGAAACATTTCATTTACATAAACCCATGACCTCACCAACATTATTGTTGACCCTTTTTAGCAATGTATTTTCAGGTAATTAAGGTATCGCATATTGGCTTGCGTAATAGCATATCATGGAGTCGCGGAGTCGACGTGTCTCACCCTATAGTTTATGCACTTAATTGTCGTTTGATTTGTATGAACTGATTTCTGAAAACATGAAACATCTTTTGGGACCAACTTTTGTAAACTCTGAATGTTTTAAATAATCAAACGATGTATTTTCTAAACGACAATTTAAGTCATTCAATGTAACTGTACCGTGGTGCTATGATCAGTCATGCCCTTGAATGCTTCATTCCGCTGCAAGTCACGTAATTTGGGGGTGTGACAGATTGGTACCAAAGCAAAGGTTATAGCGAACTAGGTTGTATCATTGACCCTAGACTATAACCACATCATCATAGCATCTCACCATTTCATCATAAGTGCATATTCACTATACATGCGGTTTCATACATACATCATTTCATCATAACTCGCATAATGTGAGGTGTTATTCAATTTCATTTTACGTCGATTGTCACAGAGATGTCTTCACCTAATCACCCTATTATCATTCCAGCAGACTCGGTTATCGAGGATGCTTTTTCATTCACTAATACACCGACATCACCACTCTCACCTTCCTATACCTAGACATTTCCATATCACTCACCATTATTGAGTGATAATTTTCATCTGTTTGAGACATTAACACTACTTGAGCAAGACTTAGGAGAGACTACTAGATATGGCACTGAGACCTTTGGAATTCAAGAGACTGTCCCTACAATCCCACTACCACCATCGTCATTCCCCTTTTCCATCCCCACATATCGGGAGCTAGAAGACACTTTGTGGATAATACCAAGACCACCGACTCAACAGGAACATCAGCAGATTCCTCAAGAATGGTTTGGAATCGACACTACCCCAGACATGATCGATGCACAACTTCAGACCCCACATCATGACTGATCTCAACCCCAAGATGCCGCAATCCAGGATCCAATCAGAGGGGCACCAGGAAGCCTCTAGACTAGACTTATGTCTTTACTAGCTTTTACCATTATCCCAGCCACGGATTGTGTGGCGTAGTTCAGAGAAACTTGTAGTATTTTGATTGTTGTACAACGAAATCACCAAGTATTGACTCTACTACATGGATATGGTTGTGTATCTATGATATCGGTTCATGTAAACCGAAACTTTCATGGTATATACCCACGGGTGTTATGATTATATTTATGGTATTTCGTGATTGCACCTTGTTGTGATCTCATTCCATTTATACGTGTCATGATTGCATATATGTGAGTATGGTGATCTTTACTACTTATAAATTCTCATGGTCTCTTATGATGTTGAAGAAGTTAGGTTAAACCAAGCCACTCCAGACATGACACAAGCCACCGTTGAGCAACTCACTGCCAAGAACATAGCGACAGATTTCGCCGAAAATCTTACCCATGAGGAATTTATGGATTGCAACCCCCACACCTTTAGCGGAAATGAAGGCGCGAAGGGATTTTACAAATGGTTCGGAGAAGTAGAAACAATATTTCAAAATGGCAACTGTCGCAAGGAAGATAAAGTTAAGTTCGCTACTTGCACTTTTCGGGATCATGCCCAGGAATGGTGGACTAAACATGTTCAGATAGAAGGGGTCGACGCTGCTTACCCAATTTCTTGGGAAAAACTAAGAAGGATGATGACCTTAGAATATTGTTCAAGAAGCGAAATACAAGCAATGGAACAGGAAATCCTAGACTTTACCATGGTAGGAGATGATGTTGCCAAATATACTAAACGTTTTTACGAATTAGCACGACTAGGCCCTGCAATGGAGGAACCAGAAAGCAAGAAACTTGAGAGGTATATCGGGGGACTCTCCCCTGAAGTTCGGATGTTGGTCACCTTATCAGAACCTGACACCATGTTTAAAGCTGTCTTTATGGCGAACGAGGCAGAGGAACACATAGCTCACACCAAGGCCGCAGGGAACAATAACAACAACAAACAAAAATGGGACAACCACAACGACCAAGGAAAAAGTACTGCACAACAACCACCTAAGATACAAGGAGTGGTAGAAGCATGTCCTATTGGGCCAACTTGAAAGAAAGGTTACAGAGGTACCCTACCCAAATGTAACAAGTGTCAAAGTCATCATAACCCAGGGTATTGTCCTTCTCTATGTGGCAACTGTAAGTTGAGTGGTCACTTAATCAGCAAATGCAATTTTCCAATCACTGCCAGAAATCAGAAACCTCCAGTGACATGTTTTGGTTGTGGGGAGATAGGACATTACAGGTATGATTGTCCAAAACAGCGGAACCAAGGAACCGGGAGTCAGGGTGGAATAGCTCTTGGGAGAGCTTATATCACAAGAGAAGGAGTGTTCTAAGACATCAACAACATTGAGTATGACAACCATGTTTAATCAAAAGGAACTTCTGCCTTAATAATAAAGTATAGATGGAGCCCGCTAGGGTTGTATTTCTTTAAGTAATCAATCTTAAGTACTTTCTTGTAACCTCGTTGTACCATGTACTCTTCTATCTAATGTAATCCCTATCTTTTAGCATCTCCACCATGAGCACAATTTTCGTTCATTTCATTTCCTATTCCATTTGCCCAATTTTCAATCATATCGCAACACCATACCGCTATCCTAGTAGGAGTTAGGTAAATTTCGCCCCTGATTAAAGACTATTACCATTCCGTAAGATGTTCCATACACGTCCTATAACCCATTCAACAATCTTGTTACAAGATATATTACTACCACTTTATAAAACTGGTTCACATAACCTTACCTCAAGTTATTTTACTACCATCTCAGGGAATAATTTCACAACATTCTCAAAAAAAAAAAAAAAAAAAAAAAAAAAAAAAAAGTTATGTTACTACCGCCTTATAAATTGATTTTCTGTCGTTCTACCAACTATTTACTACTATTTTACCAAACAACACGTAGAACATCATCTAAAACTTTTGAGAAATATAAGGCTACCTTGACTAAACCGAGCATCGCATCAGTTGCCTTCAATTATACATAGCCTGATCACCTATGTCTAATTCAGGGAGGATTATGCCATGAAAGAAACAATCATCTTTTCAAAAGTTCATAGTAACAATTTTCATTCAAAAGCTTTGTAAACAAGTAAATTCTTCATAAACATCCCTTTTGACAGACCCTCTCTAGATGCCTACACCACATGTTACTCACTCAACCGTTAAGTTGGAATTTCACCCTTGACCTTTCTAGGAAAGATTTTCTATCCACGAAGAGTATTCCAGGACCTAAGAAAACAATGGATGGATTACGAAACTACAAACAAGGACTAGAAATATACAGTAAGTTGATTCGTATCGCAACGGAAAAACAAAAGATCTCACGAGGAAATCTAAATCACTATAGTTGGCATAGTCACCAAATCCTATCATTTCAGAAGTACTAGTTAGACAAAGTAGGACAACGAACCTAAGTCATGATCCAGTTTAGAAAGGATCAAGCAAGTTGGATATACATACCTACAAGACTTACCCAAGATTAACCAATAGGCATTATTTAACACCAAACTTACTGTGGAACGGTTTGTTCGAAGTTCAAACACTTGAGATATGAATCTTAGTAATGTGTTTGAGAGATATTTATGTATTGAATGTGTTTAGCATGCGGAATCTACTACAACACACTTAAAAGAACACAAGGTGGTGAGTTTATGTAAACGTGAGAATGCAATGAACAAAGAACACAACTTTGGTTAACACAAAACGATTCAATATTATTGATGAAATAATACGGATGATCTAAATATCACCGGGATTACAAAGTAATCTTGAATCTAAGATTGTAAAAGGATTTGTGATTTGAAGTAACTAAGTTACTTGAGAGATAGTTTGGTTTTGGTTATTAGTTGTTAAAGATGCATGCATGAAGTGGTGACTAAGATATCCTTTTATAAGATAAGGATATCTTATTACAAGAGTGTCAAGTGGTTTGAATATAAAACTATACTTTGACTATATTGGCGCCTACAATTAAATACAACTACCAATGTACAACTCTGCCATATTCTTCTGTGAACCACAGAGGACTACACTACTTCTACATAACGTATAACTTTGTACAAAGACTAATAATTCAACTAAATATCTATTACAAAATATCTAATCGACTTGACATAAGCTTGGCAGGCTCTTCATCAACCAGCAGTACCTTCTACCCAGAAGGTACTGGTAGAACATCTTTATACACTTCAAAATCAACTAGCAGGCTCTTCAACATCTTTGGCAGGCTCTTTGACTTTGATCATTTTATTCCCAACAATCCTCCCCTAAACTTGTTATTTCCATTAAAATACACAAGTTTCTGATGAATAAAATACATACCTTGAGGATTTGAGAGAACTCTTCCAAAAACCTTCATTATCTGTTCTT
The DNA here is from genome assembly GCA_021014915.2 of Artemisia tridentata subsp. tridentata. NCBI lineage: Eukaryota > Viridiplantae > Streptophyta > Magnoliopsida > Asterales > Asteraceae > Artemisia > Artemisia tridentata. Next base: position 263,981,483 of record CP139504.1, read on the forward strand.
CCTTTTTCTTTCATATTGCTCAGATATGCTCCTTAGCAAACTCTGAACAATTTCTGAGTTCTCATCATCTTTGTCACACCTTAATCTCTTGGAGATCATGGTTTTAAGCACTTCATAACTAAGTGGATACTCTTTCTCAGCCAACATAAAGAGTTCTATCCCACTCTGTGTGAAAAGGTGATGAATGTTGCTATGGCTTAGAAATTCCCAAGTTGTTGAAGGATCATAATAGGGAAATTTCCAATGAACATCTTTGGGTTTAGGATCAAACATCCTATTGAATTCTACCCATAGTTCCTGTTCCTTAGCATCTGAACTAGAAGTTGTGTCTAGCCTAATCTGCACTAGATTCCACAATTCTTCCAAGTCTGCTCTGTCACATGCTCTAACTAAATTTTCAAAATTCTTGAAGATAGCAAACTGACCCCTAACCCTTGTTACTTTCCATGATTTTCCTAATCTATCATGGTTGATCTCCCAATCAATAATAGGTCGTCTACAGCTAATTGGATCAGCATGTATGATTGTAGGCAAAGTAATCAACAATTTACTTACTTGCTCTGTGTCCAATTTTGCTACTTCTTTCTTCTGAGCATCCTTCTTCTTCATTGAGGGGTGTACATCAGATGGAACATTATAGTAAAGACTTTTGTAGGCTTGTAGATACAGGAAGAAGATTTCATCAACAGATTTCTTCTTTAGTTGATAATCAGTCCAATTTGCCTGATTCTTCAGAAACCTTTTCATAAAAATCACCTGATCTTTCTGAGCTTGTCCTACCTTGAAACCTCTCTTCTGAATTTCCTTCATCTTCTCAAAAATGTCAGCCAAAGCTGCTTCTTTATACTTCTTGTTGATGAAAGATTCAAGTGCTTCTGTTTTCTCATCAGAATTGAGTGTCTTGTCATTTACTATATTTGCTGCTTGACCTTTCACAATTGGATCATTATTGATAATCCATAGCATCTGTGCATCAAAGGTCTCTTGAGCAATTTGAGTGTCAAGAAGAGTCTGAGCAGCATCTTCAGCATCTTTCTGCTCTTTCATTACTTGAAGCATTTTTGAAGCTTCAATAGCTCTTAGCTCTTATTCATGAACTCTTTTGTCCTCTTCTTCTCCTAAAGCCATCTGAATTTGCTGAGTTCTTTTCAACTTCTTGGATTTTGGCTCATCTTCAATCATAATGCCTTTGCCCTTATCCTTTGGAGTTGGTGCTTGTGATGGAGCAGAAGATTGCTCATCAGCAACTAAATCCCTCTTTCTCTTGTACACTTTCTCAGTAGATCCTTTGTACCCCATAGCCAATAGCCTTTCTCTCCTAGCAGGCTCTTCTTCTGGCCTAGCAGGCTCTTGCCCTGCTCCAACAGGCTCTTCATCATAAACTTGAGTTCCATCATGGAATTCAAATTGAGCCTCTTCCTCATCTTCAGAACTATCCTTCCTCCCCTTTTTGGAAGAGTGACCTATCATATCATCATCTGACTTCGAAGAACTAGATAAAACAGTCTTTGCAGATCTTTTACCCTTCAACTTCTTCACTTCACCCTCCAATTTCTTTACCCTCTTGACCAATTTGATGTTGATCTCAGAAAACTTCTTGCTTTGACTTTTAAGAGCATTTTCTAAGAACTTCACCTTGTCTTTCAGTTCTTGCATTGTCTGAGGTGATTGGTGTTGTGATACATGATGTGATGATGTTGGTGATGTTGGTGATGGTACTGGAGATGGTATTGGTGTTGTTTGATGTGTTGGTGAAATGTAACCATGTGAAGAACTAGATGATTGTGTTTCAGCTGATGGTGTTGGTTCTTCTGGATGTTGTGGTAACATTTCATCAAAAAGTGGTATTTCTTCCCCTCTAAAACCAATTCTCATATTTGAAAATACTTTGTGAGAAAGTTTTGGTGTATCATAAATTGAGTCTGTGGGAAGTAACAAATGTTTCAATTTTGCAATGATGCATCCAATAAATCTTGGATACATCAAAAACTTTGTTTTACTTTTCACATTGTTTATTAACCCTTCAAAAATATATTTAGAAAAATTGTATTTTCTGTTTGTGGCTAAGCAAATGAGAGCAGAAGCCATGTTTCCACTAAATTGCTCCCAAGAGGTTTTCTTCTGGCTCAAACAGTGAAGGATTGTGTGAATCAAAAATCTCCATTGTGGAGTAAGATGCTTTTTCAGAAAAGTGAGTTTGTTAGACTCAGCATGATACCCCATTCTTTGTAAATTTTCAAAAATTTCAGTATCTGGTAACTGACTAATACCATCAGAATCATCCAAATGAAGATGCCTTCTTATGGATGACTCAGTAAGAGTCAAATGTTTACCATCCACTTTGGCCTTAATTCTTTGTTCCCCATTGTCAGAAGTTTTAATTTTAGCAGATTGCCAAAACTGTAAAATTTGATTTTCATAAATAGTGGGATTGACTAGCAAAGCAAACCTGATGTAGGAGTTGTTTAAAAAGTCCACTACTTGATGAAATGAGGCATTATCCGCTGACTTCTCCAAAAATGCTAACTGATTGTGATGTTGGACAAAATCTAGAACAACTGTGGAAGCCATAATGAAAATTTTGAAAATGATGGTGGGATTTGTTGGTAGTACTGGTAGAAGATGAAAGGTGTATGTGAATTATGATAATGACTGATGAAAGAAGATATGAGAGAATTACTTTTAACCGACAATAAGAAAGATTATAATAAGTAAATGTATAGGCGGTTAAAAAGATCTTTTATATGTGAAATATAATATAATATAATCATCAGTAATTTACATAACTACCCCAACGGCTAATTTTAACTACCAGGCCTAATGGCTAAAACTTTTTCTGACAGGCTCAACGGCTATATAGCAGTACCTTTTTATACTAGCAGTACCAATTTTGAACTACCAGTACCTTTGAAAGTTTTATAAAAATCCCATATAGTTTTTAGCAAACTACCAGCTATCAACGGATTTGAGTTGTCTTTACCAAAAGCCGTTTGCTTAAGGACTAGCTAACTATTTACAATTAAGTATGGTTAGTTAACAACCATATAGTTTTTGGTAAACTATCAACCATCAACGGATTTGATTTGTCTTTACCAAAAGCCGTTTGCTTAAGGACTAGCCAACTCTTAAGTTTGTAAAAACTTGGTGAGCTGAATACCAAAAGCCATATTGGCCTAAAGATGGTGCAATTTCCTTGGATGGAGGAAATTTAAAAAGGCAATGATGCTGTGTATCTTGGATGATTGGTTCAACAAGTGAAATCATCTAATGTCATGCCTTTGAGTTGAAACTTTCCTTAGTTTGATCTAGATAGAACTTTCTCCTTGAGAAATGCTTCATCCCTTCTAGATATGTGATTTAACTCTTTCTTTTTCAACTCTGCATCATCTTGTATGCTCTTGTCTTTCCTTTCATTAATTGGTTTTTCTTCCATTCTGGGCTACCAATTCCTCCCCTGAGATTGTTATCTCTCCTGAAATAAATATAACTTTTGTTGCTCCTTTCTGTTTGGAAGAACTCTTGTTTTGTTATCAACCTGAAATGTGTTAGTTGCAAACCAAAAGAACAAAATGTTCTACCAGTATTTTAAACATTCAATCCTTTATATGAACAGAACATAGCAATTTTATATCAGCAGTACCAATTATGAATTAACAGGACCTTTTGACTAACTAGCAGTACCATGTTTTAAAATCCAATACCAGTTAATTTTATGAACAAAAACATATGATTTTCAAAGATTTATCATTCCAATACCTCCTACAAGATATTTGAATCTACCTAAATCAAAAGCTTTGGTGAGAAGGTCTGCATAATTCTTTTCAGAATCAATTTTAACTACTTGAATTAACCTCTTCTCATTGCAATCCCTTATGAAATGGTGTCGGATTTCAATATGTTTTGTTTTTGAGTGTTGAACTGGGTTTTTAATGATACAAATAGTACTGCTATTGTCAATATAAATAATGGTGTTAAGAAAATTGTACCCATAGTCAAGCATTTGATTTTGGATCCAAAGAACTTGCCCACAACAACTTGCACCAGCAACATATTCTGCTTCAGTTATAGAATTGGCCACCATTGTTTGTTTCTTGCATTGCCAAGAGATTAGTCTGCAACCAAGAAATTGACATCCACCAATTGTGGATTTTCTGTCTAGAGTTGCACCAGCATAGTCACTATCCGAATAAGCCACCAATTCAAAAGATGATTCCCTTGGATACCAAAGACCCAACCTAGGTTGACCCTTAAGATATCTAAAGATTCTTTTGACTGCTGTGAGATGAGAGATCTTGGGATTTATTTGAAACCTTGCACATACACATACTGAGAACATGATATCTGGTCTTGATGATGTAAGATACATCAAGGACCCAATCATAGATCTATAATTGTGCAAATCCATATCTTCTCCTTCAGCATCCTTGAGTAGCCCTTTGTCTGGATCCATTGGTGTAATTTCAACTTTAGAATCAGTAAAATTAAATTTCCTTAGGATCTCTGCTACATACTTATCTTGGCTGATAAATATGCCTTCTTTGGATTGTTTCACTTGGAGACCCAAAAAGAAAGTAAGTTCCCCCATGGAACTCATTTCAAACTTACTGTGCATAAGTTTTTCAAATTGTACACACAAGTCTTGGTTTGTTGATCCAAAGATTATGTCATCAACATAAATCTGCACTAGCAAGATGTCTTTCTTTGTTCTTTTGATGAACAAAGTTGGATCAATCCTGCCTCTTTGGAATCCACTTTCTAGTAGAAAACAAGCCAATGTTTCATACCATGCCCTAGGAGCTTGGTGTAGGCCATACAAAGCCTTGGTAACCTTGTAAACTTTGTCTGGATACACTGCATCAATGAAGCCTGGAGGTTGAGATACATATACTGGTTCTTCAATTTCACCATATAAAAATGCACTCTTAACATCCATTTGATAGACAGTGAAGCCTATAAATGAAGCATAGGCCAAGAATAGCCTAATTGCTTCAAGTCTTGCAACTGGATCAAACACTTCTTCATAATCTACCCCTTCTTCTTGAGTATATCCTTGTGCTACCAATCTAGCCTTGTTTCTGATCACTATACCCCTTTCATCTTTCTTGTTTCTGAACACCCATTTGGTTCCAATTGCCCTATTACCTCTGGGCAAATCAACCAATATCCAAACCTTCTGAATCTTGAATTGGAGAAGCTCTTCTTGCATTGCTTCCACCCAACTTGCATCATTTAAAGCTTTGTTTATGTTTTTGGGTTCAGCCTGAGATAGAAAACATGAAAACAGGCATATATTGGAAGTATCATTATTCTTTTCTTCATAAATAGAGGAGATAAACCCTTCTTCATCTGAAGATAAGACTTGAGATAAACCAACTTGAGATCTTGTTCTAACACCAGAAGTTATGCTTCCAATCACATCATCAGTTGAGTGATCTTTGAGAATTCTAGTGTTTGGTGTTTTAGGAACTTCATATGTAGATGGAAGATTGCTAATCCGCACTTCTTCTTGAAAAGAATCATCTATTTGAACATTCAATGGCTCAGCAGTACCAATACTTGAACTAGCAGGACCATCTGAAGAACTAGCAGTACCATTTTCATAAGCACCACTTTCTTGATTCTCTTGATTCTGAGTTCCTTGATCTTCTTCATTGCCTTCATTTGTTGTGTTTGAAGGTTCTTCTTGACTTGAAGATAGATCCATACTTTTCCAAATTGGCATCCAGATGTAATCTTGATCTTTAGGAATTTCAACATTGTCTTCAAAATCTGCATCAACATTAGTATTTGTACCTGTAACAGGTACATAATTCATAGATTCTGAAAGCCTATCAACATCAAACATCCAATCTGGTCCAATTCCTTTCACATTAGTTAGTTTCTCTTGAAACTCTATGTGAAGATTCTCTTCTACTTGCCTAGTGCAAGTGTTAAACACTCTATAGGCCTTACTCTGCAAGGAATACCCTATCAAATAGCCAACATCTGCTTTTCCATCAAATTTGCCTAAATGATCTTTGGTATTTAGAATAGTGACATGACAACCAAAAGGTCTCATAAAACTTAAAGATGGTTTTCTACCAAAGAAAAGTTCATAAGGTGTCTTTCTATGTGGCTTTGTCACAAGAACCCTGTTTTGCACATAACAAGCAGTACCAACTGCTTCAGCCCAAAATGAAATAGGTAACTTAGAGTCTACTAACATAGTTCTAGCAGTCTCTATAAGTGTTCTATTCTTCCTTTCTGCTACTCCATTTTGCTGAGGTGTTCTAGCTACACTAAACTCTCTTTTTATGCCTTTTTCCTTGCAAAAGTCATCCATTACTCTATTTTTGAACTCTGTCCCATTGTCACACCTGATGACCTTGACCTTCTTATCAGATTGGTTTTCTACCTCAGTGATATAGGTTTTAAGTATCTCACTAGTTTCATGTTTAGATCTTAAGAAGAAAACCCATGAAAATCTGCTATAGTCATCAGTAACAACCAGACAATATCTTTTTCCATTCAAGCTGCACACATTAGTAGGACCAAAGAGATCCATATGAAGCATATGTAAAGCCTGAGAAATAGAGTTTTGGGTCTTGGGCTTACAAGAAGCTCTATGTTGTTTGCCTTTTAGACAGTCAACACAAGTTTGGTCGTTTTGGAAAATCTTTTTGGGTAAACCTCTTACTAAATCATATTTTGCAATAGTGTTGATTGTTTTAAAGTTTACATGACCAAGCCTTCTATGCCAAAGCATAGATTCATCCAATGAGGCCTTTGCTACCAAACAAGTTAGACTCTCCTTAGGATCAATGTTCTTTAAATTGACACTGTACATATTGTTCCTTTTTGGAATTTTAAGAAGGATCTGACTCTCATCAGGCATCTTAAAATCAGAAGAAAGAACCATACATTCATTGTCAGTAAAGAGAACATTGTTCTTTTTGTTACACATTTGTGAGACACTAAGAAGATTAAACTGAAGTTCTTTCACAAAATACACATTTTCAAAATCTAGTTTACTGGTTTTGATAGTACCTTTACCAGTGATCTTTCCTTTTATTCCTCCCCCAAAGGTAACATATCCTCCATCAAAAGTTTTGAAGTCTGAGAGGAATGACATGTTGCCTGTCATGTGCCTTGAACATCCACTATCAACATATCCTTGATCTTCAATATCAGTTGGATGTTCCTGCACATGAATAAACATATTAGTTTCCTTGGGGTACCCAAGCCATGACAGACTTGGGTTTGCCTCTTGCATCAATGAAATCAAACCTTTTCAGGATTGTTGATGCACCTTTTGATTGGATTGGTTTCCAAATCCAACATGCTGAGGACTTTACAGCACTTTCCCTTTTAATCCATTGTGTGTTCTTTGGTCTATCAGTACCAATTTTGGCAATACCAATTTTGGCAGTACCATTTGGTCTAGCAGGACCTTTTGGTCTAGCAGGACCTTTGGTTTTTGGTGTCCAAATTTGTGTTTTGACCATAGATTTCTTTTGAATAGGACTCTTCTCAACTTTTGGTACACTTTTGAAAGTGTTTTTTGTACCCTTATCAGTTGGTTTTGCAATAACAGGCTTATTTTGTCTAACAGTATGTTTAACATTTGAGGTGTTAGACTTAACAAAACTTTTTCTGGGGTGAGTAACATTTGTTTTAGACTTTGATTTACTCCTAGAAACCCATTTATTACAATAAGCATGAAGATGATTAAAGCTACCACAATAATAACAAGCCTTATTGAACATAACAAAGTCATCACCTAGTTGTTGTGACTTAAGGTTGTTCCAATTTCTTTGGCTTCCCCTAGGTTTGTTATTACAATTTTTACAACTTTCAACTGTTTTCAAAACAACTTTAGCCTTAGCTTTAACTTCTACTTTCTTAGGACTGACTGGTCCTACTTTGATTCCTTTGATAGGAATAGTATCATCTTCATCATCATCAGATACCCAATCTTCAATAATTAGGACATCTGGTCTTTTATTAGTGAGCACCTTAGAGAGTGGGGCATTCTTAGCACTCTCAGAAGGTTCACTTATCACTACAGATTTAGCCAATGGTTTGTTAATGACTTCATGCACACCTGATTCAGCAAGATTTGATCCTGGAGGACAAGGAATTCCTCTATAAGGAGGTGGACATTCATTGTATCCTATCCCTGATTTTATTCTCTTATTCATCTGATTCTCTACTATGCTCTTAGTACATTTAGAAGCATTTTCTAATTTAGTAACAGTCAGTTGAATATTATCTCTAGCCAATGTTACTTTAGTGCACTCAGTCCTCACCATTTCTATTTCTGAATCTTTCAAAAATATTTGTCTATTAAGAGCAGTTTTAGCATCAGAAAATGTGAGTTCATTTTCTCTATAGTGAATGATTTGTTTTTCTAGTTTGGCCATACCACATTGATGGTTAAATAAGGTTTGTTGGGTTTTTCTATGTTCTAATATTTCTGTATCATAAGATTTTCTTATAATTTCTAATTCTTTAAGAAATTCACAATTGCTAGAACATTTGATAGTTTGTACCTCAGGAGTGGAGAATGCCATCAAAGCCAATTCATCAGAAGTTGACTCATCTTCACCCATGAAACTCCAATCAAAACCCATGCCATCAATAGCAACCATTGCTTTTGGCTCAGCAACTTCAACAACCTTACTCTTGCTTTCAAAGCTTCCTTTCTTCTCAAAGCTTCCTTTATTCCTGTTGTCAAACCCTCTACCCTTGTCATCCTGCTTCTTAGGTCTTCTACACTCTCTAGAGTAGTGACCCATCATGTGGCAGTTGTAACACTCCACTTTTGACTTATCATAGCCAGCAGGCTCATTTCCATTTATCATTATCTTCTTGCCAGTCCTCATCAACAACTTCTTAGCTCTAATGCTTAAAAGTGAGAGTTTCCACTTTATGTCCATCACTTCAAGATCATCAGGATGAATCTCTTGAAGGTCTTCAAAATTTAATACGGACCCATTGTGTTGAGATGTAAGAAAAGCACACCCAATTGTTTCATCTAAAATGGATTTGGTACTACTTGAAGTACTAGCAGTACCAAAGGTTGTACTGGCAGTACCTTCTTCTCTGCCACCTTTTTCTTCATTATCAACCTTTGAGATGCTTGGGGATGAAACAAAAGCCATATTTCCTGAACTTGACCCAGTAGTCTTCTTTACTTCATGTTCTACAATTTTGAAATTGTTGTAGAGATCATTGAGACTCATCTGGTCAATGTCTGGCTTGTTCTTCCAGACAATGACATGCATAGACCATTCTAAAGGTAAACTCCTAAGAAATTTAGAGTTTAGGTCTTCTTGAGTTATCATCACTTCATGGATGGCTAACTGACTTGCAAGCTTCTGAAGTCTATTGAACATACTGTCCAAAGACTCATTGGTTGTGGCTGTAAAGTTCTCAAATTGTTGTTTGAGAAGTGTTTTCTGTGTTTTCTTGGTAGCATCATTACCACCAAACCTAGCCACAATAGCTTCAAAAAGGGTTTTGGCATCTTTGTATTTGTTAAAGATCAGAAGTTGATCATTTGGAATAGTCATCAGTAACATACTCCTTGCTTTTAAATCATTTCTCTTCTGAATCTTTTCATCTGCATTTGATGCTTGGTCTTGTATTCTTGTTACAAGAGCATCATTTACTGTTGTAGTGGTGATTTGGGGTTTAAATGAATTGCCTTGTTCAATGATCTCCCAAAGTGCATAGTCTTGCACTTGAAAGTATTGTTCAACCCTTAGTCTCCACATTTCAAACTCATTTTGCTTAAGTAATGGAAGTTTAGCTGCAACATTTGTTTGAATATCTTCAACATCCATTGTTCTTTTAAATTAGTAAATATCAAGCCTAGCTCTGATACCACTTGTGGAACGGTTTGTTCGAAGTTCAAACACTTGGGATATGAATCTTAGTAATGTGTTTGAGAGATATTTATGTATTGAATGTGTTTAGCATGCGGAATCTACTACAACACACTTAAAAGAACACAAGGTGGTGAGTTTATGTAAACGTGAGAATGCAATGAACAAAGAACACAACTTTGGTTAACACAAAATGATTCAATATTATTGATGAAATAATACGGATGATCTAAATATCATCGGGATTACAAAGTAATCTTGAATCTAAGATTGTAAAAGGATTTGTGATTTGAAGTAACTAAGTTACTTGAGAGATAGTTTGGTTTTGGTTATTAGTTGTTAAAGATGCATGCATGAAGTGGTGACTAAGATATCCTTTTATAAGATAAGGATATCTTATTACAAGAGTGTCAAGTGGTTTGAATATAAAACTATACTTTGACTATATTGGCGCCTACAATTAAATACAACTACCAATGTACAACTCTGCCATATTCTTCATTGAACCACAGAGGACTACACTACTTCTACATAACGTATAACTTTGTACAAAGACTAATAATTCAACTAAATATCTATTACAAAATATCTAATCGACTTGACATAAGCTTGGCAGGCTCTTCATCAACCAGCAGTACCTTCTACCCAGAAGGTACTGGTAGAACATCTTTATACACTTCAAAATCAACTAGCAGGCTCTTCAACATCTTTGGCAGGCTCTTTGACTTTGATCATTTTATTCCCAACACTTACTAAGACATTCTTATCCACGTCATGTCGAAAACCTATCTCTAAAATCTTGGGTCGTATTTGAAAACAGCCCAAACTTGCATAACCACTGAAATTATCCAAACTTGAAAAATTCATTTATTCAGGAAAAAGATTTCAAACAAAACACTCCATATTGAGAAAGAAATTTCATTTGTTCAGATTTAGAAAATTCATTCAAACCTATAAATTCATTTATTCGAACTTGTAAATTCATTGGTTCAAAGGAAGATTACAAAGAAAACACTCTGTATCGAAAGAAAGGTTTATTCATTCAAACATAAAACTTCATTTATTCACACTTGTGGAATTCATTTATTCAAGTTGTAAGATTCATTACTCCAAACTTGTAAATTAATTGTTCAGAGGAAGATTTCAATCAAAACGCTCCATATCGAGTCCCATTTTGAAAACCAATCACCATACTACGACACTTCATACATTTAGGATCTTTTGATTGACAAACATAGCATGGGAAACTTTTGACGAAGGAGATCTAAGGAAAAACTATTAAATAGCGCGAATTTTAGCAATAAAGACCAAGCATCTTAGGTGAAGAGAGACTCATGTCTTGATATCAGTTAGAGCAGGGCACAAGGAATCAGAAACCGTTACCATAACTTTGTTCTTCGATAACACCTTTCTGACGAACCTACCATTGTAGGATTTGTCACGAGACACGTTGTACAAATTTCAAAGGCTCTTAATAAAGGATAGATGATGCACCTCAAACTTCTGACAATCCCCTTAAGATATTTTCTTTCCAATCAGATATACACAAGCTCTACCATCATCAAACCAATGGACAATTAAGAAAGCTAATGCCCAAGCCTTTGAGAGTCAGATCATTGGGAATGGCAATCATTTCACCTTTACCATCACGAATTCTCGAGGCTCAAGTCGAGGCACTCAAGAAAGAAAACTTACAGAACGAAAAACCCTATGGAATGCAAAAGGATGCAAATGATTTAGTAAAGAGGTCAGAAAGAGTATTATGCTTCAAGGACAGAAGCTGGATACCTCTATGGTGGAATATGAGAGTTGATATTGCACGAATCACACAAGTCAAAGTACTCCATTCAACTAGATTCTGATAAGATGTATCAGAATCTTAAGAAACCTTATTGATGGCCGAATATGACAGCAGGCATAGCTATGTATGTTAGCAAATACCTTACTTGCGCTAAAGTAAAAGCCGATTATCAAAAACCATCAGGATTACTTCAGCAACCAGAGATTCCCCAATGGAAATAGGAACGCATTACAATGGGATTGTCCCTAAACTTCCCAAAACATCAGGCGGATTCGACGCTATTTGGGTAATCGTCGATCGTCTCACCAAATCAGCCCATTTCATTCCAATCAGAGAGACTTATACTATGGACCAGTCTACCAGACTTTACGTCAAGGAAATAGCCTCAAAACATGGTGCACCCATTTCTATCATTTCAGACGTAATAGTCGCTTTACTTCAAACTTATGGCAATCATTACAAGATTCAAACCGATGGTCAGAGCGAGAGAACGATTCAAACATTGGAAGATATGCTCAAGGAATGTGTGATTGATTTCAGAAATGGTTGGGTTAACCATATGCCATTAATCCCTTTAAGACACCCTATGGTTGAAGTACCAATTACCTATTGACAGACCAAAATCGGGAAGTCCAGTTCACTAGTCTAGAACTCAATTGTGAAACAACAAAGGAAATTGTACAAGTCAAGAATCAGTTACAAGCAACAAGTGAACAATAGAAAAGTTAGGTCAGTTCAGGATGCAAAAATCATTGAGATTAGGTATCCCTAAGCAGCAAATCATTAGGATTCGAGTTGGAGAACGAACTATATTGAAAGCCTTGCCTTGGAAAAGCATGACACAATTTTGGAAACACGGGAGATGGAACCCTAGGTATATTGGACCATTTCAGATTCTAATTAGAATCGGCCGACTGGCATACAGACTTGAGCTTCCGTCAGAGCTCAGCAGCATACATAACACATTTCATGTCTCAAACCTCAAGAAATGTCTTTCATACGAAAAGCTCGTAATCTCATTGGAAGAAATTCAGCTCGACGATAAGCTTAACTTTGTGGAGGAACCAGCAGAAATCATGGACCGTGAGGTCAAACAGTTGAAACAAAGTCGAATTCCGACCGTGAAAGTTCGCTGGAATTCTCGTAGAGGTCCTGAGTTTACTTGGGAACGAGAAGATCATATGCTACTCAAATACCCATACCTATTCACCGAGTCCACTCCAAAGACCAACACCAGCTGAATTCAGGGACTGATTCCTTTTTGGGTGGGCGACTGTGACAAATCACAATTTCAGGTCATTTTCCAAACCTCGACAATTTACTATTCATGGGATTACTATTCATTATTTACTATTCACCGATCACTATTCATCATTTTTGAAGTCAGTTTGAGACTTTGAGAAGTCGTCAAAAATTTTACTATTCACGAAACACTATTCATTCCCGGAGGTAAACTTCCATTCATGATCATCAATCATCATCTCGTAAACTAGATTTACGGGTATTCAAATTCGCGTAACCAGTTAGGTATAGCTGCGTATTCATGCATCATCAGTAAGGACACGTCATATAGACTAGAGTAGTCTACATATCATCAGTAACATCATTATCATATTAGGTCATGCACGGGTTTGTGTGATTTTCATTAACGTATGCTTAATTTTTTAATTAACGTTACCACTCAGTCATTTCTACTAACATTATACCCGACACTCCCGACTATGATCCTACTATATTTTCACGCTAATTATAATGATATAAAGATTATATTATTACTTTACCTAGTGTTTTTAAATCAACTGCTATATTTTTCGTTAGGAGCTTATAACACCGTCGGTTTGCGATATTTCAATCCGATAATTATTCTAATACCCGATTCTTGCAAGGAATATAATTTTACAATTTTTACAACTTCGTCGTATTTTATTTTAACTCGTCACGATTTATTTCTAGTTAACTCGGTACACGATAACACCTAATGTATACACTAAACACACTAATACTTCCAACACTAGACAAGAACTTTAATTAAACATCATATCTCATCTTTTTCTCCATGTGTGCCGCCCCCTAGCCCTCCCCTAATTCTCCATGGCACTTGATTTACTAAGTACATCTCATTAATGCAAAGGTTCTATATGTTTTCTAATTTATTTCCACTAACACATACAACACAAAATCAACTAGCTAAAAACCACCATATTCTCTCTTCTTCCTCCCCATTGGATCGGCCAAGACCAAGAATACAACAATAATCCATAAATTTTTCAAGATCAATTCATAATCAAGGCTCATTTACGCTCCTTGTTAGGGTTTTGTGATAAAATCCCTAGGTTTCTTGCATATTTCTCATCAAATCATCTCAAGTATTCAAGTAAGCTTCAAGATCATCTTTCTAATCTTTTCATACTTCCATTTGATTAATTTTCAAGATATATTATTAACTAGATATGCAAATATATATGTTACACATACCACTTGATGTCCATTTTCACTATAAACACTAGATCTATGCATTTTAGTAACACTCCCATGAAATCCACCATGGTTGGTGATGTTTAGGACCCCATGACACCTTGAGAAGGTGTATGGTAGGATTAGAGTACTTGTGGAGTTGATTGGAAGTGGTATGAACAAGCCTTGAACCATGAAAATGAGTTTTTAACACAATAGAAATGGGTCTGTCCAAAAATGTAAAATCCGGAAACATCAGTAACTCTTGGACTATTTTGGCCTTCATATTTAGAAAATAATTTCAAAAACGAAACCGTGGGCGTTGGAATGAGTAAAAACCGACTTATAACGAAGGAGATATGATTTTTCTAAGTTGTGCGACGAAAAACTATTTTCTGAAAATAGCTTGCTGTTTTTCCGAACTTCAAGGGCCAAAACGAGATGTTAGACGTGATCTAGACGAGCCGAGCTATTGACAATATGTTAGTTCATATTTGTACGAACCCGTGTATATAAAGAACGTAGAAAACGAGCCTATAACGACCGAGATATGCACGTTTGAAGCCGACGATTCACAAAACTATTTTGACAGCATTATATAGAAAATAAAGTCTAGTATAGAAGCTAGTATTTTTACAAGTCACTAACTTGATAGCCGATTTTCTATATGATCGAGGCGCGTTTGATCAAAAGTAAAATGAAACGACATTAAGATTATGTTGCAAGGTTTTTAAAAACGTCGAGTTTGATCACTAACACTTAACGTACAATATTTCACGACTAGTTTTACGAGGCCATTTTGGACATATTTTCACAAGTAATGGAAAAGTGTTATATTTGCGGCGAAAATATTATATTCACCGATAGAACATCAAACGAGGATCACGGAGTACCGTTTCAACATATTTACATGAAAAGTAGTTTATAACTTAACGAGACGTCAAAAATGTATTTTTCGTCGATAAACGTTATTTTCAAAAGTATCGAGTGGTATCGTTAACATACGTATTTGCATGTGTTGCGTTATGTCATTGCTTACGTTGGGTCATATCATTCATATTAGGTCGCGGTTAGAGACCGAGCCTCATTTCATCACATCCACTGTTATCATTGTTGCTATCTTATCAGATGAGTTTTCATAGCCCCGTTTTAAATTTATTATTTGATTTCTAAATTCTCGGGGGAGAATACATTGCACCATTTTTCATACGGACCAAAGTATCAAACTCATTTACATTGCTTAAGTTACCATCATTGCCAATTTAAAGTCCCCTTTTATTTATCATGGACCGTTAATTGTGAGCAAGCGAAGGTGAGTGGATAGATCTATTGAGGGTGACGCCTCCGTTTGGGTTGGTAGCGCCAACTTGTCAAACGAACGCATTTCATTTCAATCATTCAGAGTGTTTGGCAAAACACTCCCTTTTGGGGCATTTATTTCAGTCTAGCTTCGGGGTCATGAGCTTAAGAGCAAATGTATTATTTTTATGTGACATTTGTCATACACTTTATACTTATGGTATCGTAGAAACATTTCATTTACATAAACCTATGAACTCACCAACATTATTGTTGACCCTTTTTAGCAATGTATTTTCAGGTAATTAAGGTATCGCATGTTGGCTTGCATAAGGGCATATCATGGAGTCACGGAGTCGACGTGTCTCACCCTATAGTTTATGCACTTAATTGTCGTTTGATTTGTATGAACTAATTTCTGAAAACATGAAATATCTTTTGGGACCAACTTTTGTAAACTCTGAATGTTTTAAATAATCAAACGATGTATTTGATGAAGCGAAAAGTGTACCACTTTTAGGGGGTCATTTAAGCCCTAAATCGTATTTATTTGATCAAATATTGCCCTAAATCGTTCCTTTTGTCATTTTAGGTACTTTGGAGAAGAAATCTGGAAAATGAAGCATTTTGGACGTTTTTGGAGCATAAAAGTGAAGAAAACGACAAAGTCTCAAAATCGGCTGGAAAAGTACCTTTGACGGCGTCAAGCACCATTGTGACGCCGTCAACCCTTGACGCGCCAGAGAGGATTTTGGATGATTAAAAGGGGACGGCGTCGAGAAGGCCATCAAGAAACCCTAACCGCGGCGAGGTGACGGCGTCAGCTCTATAACGTGACGCCGTCAGATCTGATTTTCTATATATATTCTCATAATTTTTAGTCATTAGTGTGCCACTTTGTGAGGAGAAACCCTAAGACGATTTTTCTGCTACTTTTAAGGGTTTTATACCCTTGGATCTCCCATGTTCAATTGAAGATAAGTAATCAATTAATCATTCAATATGTCTATGTGTTGTTTGATTATATCTTGTTCTTGTCTTTTATTTAACATGCTAGGCTAGATTTATCTTGTGTTTGCTTAGATCTAATGAAACCTAACTATTGATTATTGGTTGTTGGTGTGTTATTAATTGTATTGGATGATTGTTTATCGATGTTAGGCTTAAGAAAACTGGCTAACCTCCTATACAGGTAACTACTTGAACGTCTTAAGAAACATGAACCAATGCGTACTAAGGTTTTTATGGTTGTATTTAATGCATGAGCGAATTCTAGTGATCCCATGTTAGGAGCTTCTTAGCCGGCTCGACATACGAGTGAAGTAGGAGCTTATAGAGTTGGGAAGTACGTACGCCACCCCACGATTGGTATTAAGGAATACACCCGTCATCCACGCAATTAATACACACTAATCTACCGGTAAAAGATAGTTAGGGAGTAAGGAAATCTAAGTAAACACATTTCTCTCCATATAAGTTCCACAACCTTTTTATTTTCAGTTATTTTATTTTATTTGCAATTGTAGTTATTTGGGTTAGTTGACTAGCAACTAATTCCGCCCACTCCTTCAAACCCGAGATTTTATTTGCTTTTATAAAAATATAAAAATACAAAAAGAATCTTCCCTCACCCTTAGACCTATTAGAGTAGTTTTTCAATCCTAACGACACTATTCCTCTAGAGAACGATCAATCCCCCGGTACTTGCCACTACACTATACTACATCGGTCAGGTACACTGCCTGGTGGGGATTGCAAGCCTCTTGAGATCCCTCGAGAGGTAAAACCTGTTGTAAGGTCGCAAAACCACGCATCAGTATTTTCTAAACGACACTTTAGGTCATTTAATGTAACTGTACTATGGTGCTATGATCAGTCACGCCCTTGAATGCTTCATTCCGCTGCACTTCACGTAATTTAGGGGTGTGACACTCCAAAACGGAAACGAATATTGACACATATGAGTTATAGTTTCATGATTTCATGCGACATTTATAAGAGTTATCGTATGACATGTTTACCTTTAGGTGATATACTATATGTATGTCGTATGAATAACAACACAAAGGAGGACGATGATACCTACAAGGCTGGACACAACGCGACCAACGAAACCAAAAGAATACCACGACTCAAACTCCTTTCGAATCAAAACCAAAAACAGGCGATCCACCAAAGAACTGAACCCCAACGATCCAATACTAGTACACCCACGAATCCGGTCACCACCTTAGCAAAATACCCATGACCAGACCAAACAAGCTAAGTCCCAACGATCACCCTCTTCTCCTTTGCTTCGCACCCTCTAGGATTTCTTGAAAGAAACTGAATACTGCCGTCACTTGTTTGTTGTAGGTTTAGGGTTTTTATGAGATAAGTCTCATTCGGTTGAGAGAAATGATCACAGAATGGGGTTAGCCGAGTCTTGAGGAGGACTAGGAAGACTAGTTCAAGTTTTCAAATGTTATCTTATCTTCAAAGCATGCTATTGTGTACATGAATTTAATATATTTTGCCCCATATAATCTTTATGGAACGTGTGATAGGAGGGCCATCAAAGTTTTTGTTTCAAATGTTGTATCTAAAAAAAACCTGTATAAGATGTAGAAGTTAAGGATACACCGAGTATATATCACTTAGGATAGATAGAGTAGATTTTATGTTAGGTATTTATTTATAAGGTATAGTTTAGGATTTATTTAATTTGAAGTGTATAATATATGGTTCACATCTCCTTAATTTATCAAAATAAACTTAGGTTATAATTCAAATGTTTAGTTAAAATGTGATTTCGGATTTTAGGTCGATATAATGCTAGTTTTTGTTTTTTGAATGCAAGTTTTTGTTTTGTGAATGCAAGTTTGATCACTGCTAGTTTTTATTTTGTGAATGCAAGTTTGATCACTGCAAGTGGTTTATAATCTCACAAGGGTATATTCAATAGTTAAATCTCGTACCAAGCATGTGATCCTCAACAAAAACGTGTTTCACAAAAAACACTACACTCCCGTGACTAACTTAAAAGAAGGACTAAGTTAAAAAAATGACTTAAGTTAAAAAGTACTAAGTTAGACAAAAAGGACTAAGTTAAAAATAAAGAAAAAGAAAAAGTTACACTTTATAGGAAGTGTACCAGGCAGTGGTGGTTATGGGTTTTTAAAGTGTACCAGACACTAGTACTTGTCATAGGGAGGGTGTCATAGGGAGGGTCTTTATTATTAGAGAATAACGCCCAAGCCCGATCTGTAGGCTTAGGGTTCATTAGGTTGTTGGTTCATTATTGGGTTGTGTTTGGGAAGTGTTGGGTTGTTGCGGTAGGGGGCTTCGGGTTGTTACCGATTGTGGAGGGGTTTGTTCCTGGTTTTGAGCCTGGTTAAAGTTGGTATCGAGGTAGTTAGGGTGTGGTGAATTGGGTTGATTGTGGTTGCGGGATTCGTTAGATGGATGATTTAGAGGAGGGGTGACGGGATTAGTAAGAATTTGGTGGAGGAGAGGGGAAGGTGTGGGTTCTAAAAACATGTATGATGGGAGAGATGTGGTTGTCATGGAGCGGTAGGGAAATTGTGTTTCATCGAAGGTGACATGTCTAGAGAGAATAATTTTGTTTGTTTCAAGGTCTAGACAACGATAACCACGATGATATGCGGGAAAGCCCAAGAAAATACATGGGGTTGCTCGTGGCGCAAGCTTGTGGAGGTGAGTGAAGGTGAGGATAACAAAGGCACCCAAATATGCGTAAATGGGAGTAGTCGGGTTCTTTTTGGAAAAGTTTTGTGTAGGGGATTTCATTATTTATGGCGCTTGAGGGTAGAAGGTTGAGGAGATATGTGGCCATGTGGAGGGCCTCGACCCAAAAGGTAAGTGGTAGATGTGCTTGAAAAAGAAGGGTACAGATGACGTTATTTATTGTGCTGATCATTCTTTCCGCCTTGCCATTTTGTTGAGAGGTTTTTAGGCAAGAAAATCTAGGTTGAATACCATTATTAGCAAAAAGTGTATGGAGTCGGTTATTATCGAACTCACCACCATGATCACATTGGAAACTTTTTATTTCACATTTAAATTGATTTTTAACATAAGTGCGAAAATGCAAAAACTTATCAAACATGTCAGATTTGTTACGAAGGGGATAAATCCACAAGTAATGAGAGAAATGATCAAGAAAAAGAACATAATATTTAAAACCACCAGAACTGATCAGAATGAATAACATCGAAACAATGTTCAACAACAGAATCCAAACTGTAGAAAGGAAGCTTCACATGTTTGCCGAGTTGGCAGGCATGACAAACATGTGTGGATTTTTTGTCTTTATTACATGAAATAAATTTACGAGAAACCAAAGACCGTAGTACATCATCACCGGGATGACCGAGACGTTGATGCCACGTGGAGGGACTTGTAGAGAGAAAAGCAGTAGGGATAATTGACGGTTTGGTAACTGGATAGAGATCGCCCGAACTGTCACATCGAAGAAGGATGTGGCGAGTCAAGAAATCTTTCACAGAAAAACCATAAGCGTCAAATTCAATAATGCAATTATTATCCCTAGAAAATTGACAAACAGATATGAGGTTTTTGATGATATTAGGTGTGGCAAGTACATTATGAAGGTGAAGAGGGCGATGAAGAGTGGGAATAATGTTATGGCCGGTGTTATTGACAGGAATAGAATTACCGTCACCAACGTGAACAGATGGGTACAAACATTTATTAAAAAGAGTACTTAAATTACTTGCATTAGAATTAAAATAAGAAGAGGCACCTGTATCCATGTTCCATGTCGGGTCCTGCAAAGTAATAGTACTAAAAACACTAAGAAGCGAGGTAGCTTGTGACAGGTATGAAGCGGGACCCGGGCCAAGAATGCTGTTGGATGGAGTCAGCATATGGTACTGATTTGCATACATGGGCTGTTGGGGTATTGGGTTCATGATGTAAGGTTGCTGGGCTATTGGGGCGGCCTGTGGAAGGTGGTATTGGGTCACAACATAGGCATGTTGGCCTTGTGGGTTGTGGAACTGTTGGGCCAACCGGTTGGTAAACATGGGCTGATGAGCCTGTTGGGTTGCACGACCAGCATAATATCCAGGAGGAGTCCAAGATACGCAGTTATTAGCATGCTGAGAAGGTACTGATTGAGAAGAGGTTTGTCCCATACTATTTTTTGGTGGCAGTCCCTCTTGGTTATGATAATCATGAATAAATTTACAACAAGCACCAAACTTACACGTCCCCTTGTTAAAGTGATTACAAAATTGTGATAAACTATGTGATTTAGTACTTTGATAATTGATGTTACCTTTGGTTTCGGGAGAGTGAGATGCAGGAAGGTTATATGTGGCCATAAGTGCCGATATGGTGATTTAGGGTAGAAGGAGGTCGGCAGAATTGGGGTGGAGGGAGGTATCCATTTTTTTTTTTTTTTTTTTTTTTTTTAAGTTATGGTGGAAGAGGGAATCGCCAGAAAATAGAGAAAAGGAAGGGGAGAGGTACAAATTTGAAGTGTACCAGACACTAGTACTTGTCATAGGGAGGGTTTCATAGGGAGGGTCTTTATAACATGATCCCCGGGATTTACCTTAGGCCGCTCCCTTGTTACAACTTTCACAAGTTCCAATTTATTGGGAACATGCGACTCTTTCAAATTTGTCTCGGGAATCCACTCAGAGAGTGAATCACCAATCTCCTCATCCATCTTATCATCTTCCTGTCCTCCGCCGTCACCGTTAAACTCAACCCAATACTCTTTCTCACCCGTATCTTTTCTTTTGAACGTGTTCCCAGCGAAAGACAATTTGATGTGATCGATGAAGTTCACGAAAGACAATTTAACCATGTAGCCTTTTTCTGGTTTAGTATCTGTGTTTATTCATAAGAGTAATCCTTTGCCGTAGGCCCTTGAAAGAAACATAAATGCTTCAAAAATGTTAAAATTATGGTAAAAAAAAAAAAAAAAAAAAAAAAAAAAAAAAAAAAAAAAAGAAGAAAGAATCGATTAAGAGTCTATTAACGAGTAGATTGGCACTCGCGCGTTGCAGAGGGACCTATTTTTTTATCGTTGTATGTGTTGTTTTTCAGGAGCAAAATTCTGCTTTTATAATCTTTTTTTAAGATTTTTGTTTTAGTATTTTTATTCGTAATCCATAGGCATTTTCGACAGTATATTTCTTATTAAAAAATCGTTAGAAATTTGTTACATATTTCAGTATCAATAGTTTATATATACTTATATATAATTCAAACTTTTAAAGAATAGTACGTTTTTGGGCCTTGTGGTTTCTAAACAAACTTTAGAGTAGTTTTTAAAGTGATTTAGTAGGCTAAGGGTGTGTTTTGCAAAAAAAAATTTTTTTTTTTTTTTTTTTTCAAAACTATATATTAAACTTCATTTTTTTATAAAATTGTTCATACATCAAAAGCATATCAATATTAGGTTGGGTTTTTAATACAGAGGACTTTTAATTGGTATATTTTTTATTAAAGATATCGGTAGATATCTAAAGGATATTTTGATAAAAAAAAGTTTGTTATATAAAAAAAGAAAAATTATCAAAATAGACCAGTCGTCTTACTTAAAACTTTCCAGACCTAAAATTTTCAAAAATCCAAAATATACCGGGCGACTGGGCAACTTGGAACAACGTACCTACAAGCCAACAAGTGTCCAATTATTATAGGTGGATTAATCTTTATTCGATTGTTTAAGGACACGTGTCAAATGTAGACATGAGTTTTCGAAAAAATGAGTCGCCGTTGGTATATTTTGGACTTTTAAAAATTTTAGGTCTGAAAAGTGACAAGTCAAAGGGCAACTGGGCTGCATATTTTTTGGCTTATATACTAATGCCTCACATACCGTTTCATGTAAGCTTTAGTTTATATTACTATTCTATAATGCATTTAGGCTTTATGGGCATTTAATGCACTTAGTTTTAAAAATTCAGCAATACAAGTATAAAAGCTAAATGTACAACTAAATTAAACACAATTTTCTAACATTAAATACTTCAAAAACTTAATTTTCATTAATACAAGTATTCATGAAATGTTTACAATTCGTTGATCCATGATTAATATACATTTTAAAATATTTATTTAATGATAAATACAAGTATTAAAATACATAGTACAAATCATACAAGCTGCAAATTAATACTTTAAAAAGCTCCTTTCAATGAAAAATACAATTATATATACATAACATTTAGTGGGCTATTTAGCCCGTTTGTGTTTGCCACCCGATTCATCCAAGCCCAAATAGCAATTTGGTTTATTCTTACCCGACCCGCCCTATTCACCATAACTTACACTCCTCTCGTTTGTTTAAGATCCGACCGGTGCAACTCCGAGAAGTAAACCCACCGCTGATTCACCTTTTCCCGATCCGACCGAATGGGTTTTGTGGCAACTACAGTTGCCTGTGAGGGGAGCTACAGGAAAAGCAATAGTTAATCGATTATTTTAATGCTTTTGTGGTTGTGGTTAAGCCATATGTTATAGTCTACAGGAAATGGGTTTTTTATAGCCACATATGTTAGATGTTATTCTTGAAGTTTCTTCCCATTTCATAATCTGTGTTTGATCTGGCTTTTTGTTAATTGGTTAGCATATGATAATATGTAAGTTTTTTTGCTTTCCATATTTTTATTTCTAAATTAGGGTTGTCTCTTAATTTTGGGGTTTTGATAATTTTATGGGTTTATGCAGTTGGTTATTAAATTACAATTCTTTAAACTTGATAGTAGCTGATTTTTAGGGTTAACTCAATTGGGTTATGATTTTTCGTAGTTTGATTTTTAGTGTTATTTCTTGCTTTATATGCTTTTAGGTTAGGTAGATCGTTTGTTTTTTTATACATGGGTTTTGATGAATTAGATATGGGATTTAATGATATGATAGGTTAGGCACATTAGGATAACTTAACATGCGTGTTGCACTTCTTTTTTTTTTTTCTTTTTTTTAATATGAATTAGATATGGGTTTTGATGATATGATAAGGTTACTGAATTTGATCATTTGAATGCAGGAATGATATGTTTCAGGATGAAAATAATCGCGGAATAGTGCTTATAACTGTTTTGAAATATGATTAATGCGTTAGGGTTTGTTTTTATGATTAAAAGACCATTCTTCGCATCTTGGCGGGGCAGCTATAGAGCTTGCAGCCATGGCGGATGAATATTGTTTTGTGTCTTCAGCTGCAAAAGCTGACAGGCATCTGTTGTGTGTGAGCAAACGTACACACCTGACATGGAACCTAAAAGTTGCGCGCGCCCGTGTCTTGGCTAGGTAAACTGCTATGTTTGCAGCCATGGCGGGTGACCACTTTTTTGGATTCATATGCTGGGGTCATGGGTTGTGGATGACCTTTCATCGCGTTTTGGAGTGTCTATTATATATACATAACATTCAGCAGGATCTTTGGAGCCCAAACTTTGGGTCCAGTCCGGGTTGGTAATGCGCAACAACATTCTTGAAAGCAAAGCTGTCATTCGTAGGGGTTCTTGGGATTGCTTACACGAGGCCTGCTAATATGGCCAAACAAAATTACTACCTTAATCTGTTTTTTATGTCATATTTTGGTTATAAGTTATGTTAGTCTTCTTTTCCTATATAGAAGGTTCATTATATATGATGGAATTTGCAGATTCTTGGTAATCGATCTTAATGTGTTTATTGATGCCGAGCTACTGGAAGATGCAATAATATGCCAATTGGTATTACGTGCAGTCATGCGCGAGAATTAAGTTAGAACCACGTACGCACAACTATGCTAGAGTTTCGTATATGCTCCATGATTTGTGAGCATCTAAAGTTGACGATAACCAAACTCACAGTGTGTTCCCTTTATTTTTATTGTAACAGTCATATGTGTACACATAAGGCGCATTTGTTTGCACCGCGTCTTCATAGGTTGGACCTTAAACGACAGCAGTCGTTTAGTCGGAGGAGGAAGATCTTTTTCCCGGTGTGGTATGCACCACCTGTTGTGCACAACATTCCTCATGATCAGGCTCATGGGCGAGGCTACCTACACACAACTGGTACACCCTTTCACTTTGGCATCAATGAACGCATGCAACAGAAAAAGAAACAGTTCAAATGGGTCAAAAAAAGTAAAGCGGGTCAAAAGTTACTGAAAGTGTGATATTATTGCATGCAACAGTCTACACAAATAGAAGAAAAGATAGCAAAGGCCAGCGGTCTCGCTATTCCTGATTCAGTAAAGGAAAGAAGCCTTGATACCATTTTATGAAAAATTAGATGATATAAAAATACAGTTTTATAACCAAATTTGTGACACATAACTGCTTTCACTAAAACCAAAGCAGTTTTTTAAAAACTCGCTACCGAGTACCCAAATTTGGCAAACTGTTTTTTGTATAAAAGGATTTACTTTAAAGAACAAGCAACCAATGTCTTCAGTCAACAAAATTTATGTGTTTTCACCCAAAACAGTTTTTACATGTCATTCATTGAAATGGAAGAGATAACAATACATGAAGGTCAACATTTTTGACTATTTTCTTTTATGGCAGGTTTTAATGTGGAAAAAGTTCAATATAAGAATGTCATCTTCACGGTTTGGGATGTCGGCGGCCAAGAAAAGGTGCGCCCATTGTGGAAGCATTACTTTAACAACAAAAATGGACTGGTAAGGACAACCCACTTTTTTACGCCTTTAACATCTGCAATTTTACATTTCAACAAGTTTAGTGCGTTACTCTTTTTTAAATATAGTTAAAAAAAGTCCTAAACAGCAAGATAAATTATCTCTTCTTGTTGTTGCGATGTAACATTAGTCTTTGAAATATGTGATGTTATACCTAAATTATTATGCCCAGAATTACGTTGTTGACTAGCCACGAATAATTCAACATGATCATATTGATCAGGATCTGCATTCATAATAAATTGTAGAACATGTAATGTATATGGCAACAAGCAGATGCATACTTATTCCTTTTAAAATCGTATGATGCCCAGGTGGACCCTCTGTTACTCTAATCGGGGTGTTTAATGCCATAATCAATAACCTAAATATCTCTTAATACATAGTCTTATAGAAGTCCTATGTTATATTGTTTATGAGATACTCAAACAAAACTCATTGGTCTAAATATGTGCATTGATGTTTAATGGTAATTGTGGATTCAATTTGCGTTGAAAAAAGAAATATGGTGTTCTGTATACGTAGAATCTATATATAACAGTTGCATGTTTTGCTGTAGGAGATGAGTCGACAGAAAAGCATTAAACATCAATGCACAATCAAAGGCCGAGTGCATCGACTACAGATTCCCATGGGAACAACGTCGACAGGCACCACAGCCGTAAAGGTAAAGTTAGCCATCCATGTATTATTGCAATTTTTTAATTCCTTAAATTTTTTGGGATTCTGCAGCAGTGCGCTGAGCATTTATAAAATCTTAACTAACGAGACATGTTTGATCGGGGCTGTTGGGACGAACAAAAACAGTCATTTTGATGGTTTGACCCGTGGGTTTTTAGCCAGTGTTTAAAAAATAGATTTTAGAGCAATGATTTTTTTAATCCAGACTGCTGATACGTTATTCATAAGCAGAACTAATGAATCCCAAACACCCTCTTTCCTTATTGTTTTACCAAAATGCAATAGGATCAAACGCTTGCTAGAATTTGCCTATTGTGTTTTACATGCTTCGAGAATCCACTATTGAGAAGCTAACTGGAAATGGCTTTTAGCAAACGTACACGCTATTGCAAATAAATGCTTTGTAGGAGATTTACAGATAAGGATAGAAGCACTAACAGTCATGGATCAAATAACAAGGTAGCCGACTAGCTGTCATGGTGGACATCAAGGTAGCCATTGCACCTGATCAGTGTTAAGACAGTTTGGAACTTCCAGCCACAGGAACTAGGAACAGTAACTCATCGCTCATTCACCATATAATGATTTTCATTATATTTCTGATAGTATTAACACAAATTTTTACCATTATTACTCTTTAAGAAACTAGCCTCAAACGTTAGATACTGGAAACTGATTAGAAAGCCTAATCTTATAATGGGGATAGACTAGGGAATTGATTGAAAACTGAGATGGTCATGTAGTATTACAAAACCAATCACATGATACATTTTTCATGATTAGATAATGCCACTTCCTGCAAAAATTAATGTGGATTTTCAATGGAAGAAGTTATCATGATTTGTTAAAATTATATGTTTATTTGTGGAATGAATGATTCAGATTGAAAAACGTTGGTAGATAATAGTTCATACAGAACCATATTCACAATATCCTATCTGCTTTTGTAGGCTTATTCCGAGATGAGAATGTTGAGAAGAACGTTGTTAGAATTGCGGAATAATCAAGTGTCAGATACTCTTGACTGTGGACTATTAATATACGGGTTGCTGTATCATGAGGATAAGTTTGATGACTCACTGGTGCTCCGTTCCTAAGCCCCCATAAGTAGCTCACCAATGTTATGTTTATGTTCACTATGTTCTTAGAAGCTGCCATTTTTGTCCACTTCATTTGCTGTAGGTAATTACATTATTTTCTGACGAGATGATTGTTAACAGCACTTACATTCTTCTAGATTTTTAGGTATAAAAATGTTTTAATGTTCATCTGTATCTGCTCAGCAGGGGTTTGATGCTCTTATCTTCCTTTCTTTTGTTGTAGTTTTTATGTTCATCTTTATCTGCTCAATGAGCAAGGTTGTTACTTTCTTACAAAGCATATTAGGTGATATTTCAATTTATTACACAACACATTGTCAAACAAGGAAATCAATGATTCTTCACACCGTAAACTACTTCTTTAGCAAAACAGCCCGCCGTGAAGCTCGGGTTATCCACCTAGTTAAAAAAACACATTGTACAAAACAAGGAAGCTACTAAACACAAAAAACAAACAAATTAAATAATACAAACTACGCAAAGTTTATCAAACTTTTGTTATTGTTTATAGTCCCTAAATGGACAAACTAATCAGTAAAGTTATTGCCAAAAAATGTACAAATAAAATAAATTATTATCCAAAAAAAATAAATTATAGAGTACAGTGTAGATAATAGATAATAGATAAGAGTTGAAATCCCTGACAAACAATAATTATCTAGAGAACAAAATAGCCAATGGCAGCCTTCCACTCTGCTTTCATCCAACGGCACATATCAATACAACAATCATAAAAGCAGTGGCAAAATCGTAATTACAGCTTATTTAATATAAAAAACCTATTTTCACATTTTTTTTAAAAGAACATATCTTACAAACAGTGAATCTTCTAACTTCGAAAAATACACCATCGCGACGAGAATTTAATTATCTTTCCATGGATATGCACTTTTATATACTTTCGACGAATTTTTTTTCAAAATTTCCGCCTAAAAAAATCACACGTGATTTGTAAAATCACTTGTGATTTGTTATTTTAAAAATCACGTGTGATTTTATAAAATGACATATTAAAAAATCATATGTGATTTCACAAGTTACATGCGATCTTTAAAGTAATAAATCACATGTGATCTTTAATATCAAATCAACTTATTCCTTCCTTTTATAAAACAAATTCGTGGAATCACGTGTGATTTTGTTTTTTTAAGTAATAAGTCAGATTCCTTCCTTCCTTTTAATCTAAAAATGTTTTATGTTTTGTTATAGAAAAATATAAACCACGTGTGATTTACTCTTTTATGTTATAAACTGAAACACATGTGATTCCGTTTTAATCTAGAAAGGAGTAAATCAAACGTAATTCTTTTTTTTTTTTGTTATGGAAAAATGTAAATCACGTGTGATTTTTTTGTTGTAAACTGAATCACATGTGATATGCCAAATAAATCACATGTGTTTAATCTAATTTTATGTTTCATCTAAACAACTAAATCACGAAACAAAACTTACACTGAAACAAAACTTCACAAACATCTTCAACTCCATTTGAAACAAATATCTTCAACTCCACTTGAAACAAAGCTCAGTGCTCACACAAACATCTTCACACGTGATTTGTAAAATCACTTGTGATTTGTTATTCTAAAAATCATGTGTGATTTTATAAATCACATATTTAAAAATTACATGTGATTTTAGCCCCTCGCAATGTCGAGTCGGAAAACCAGGTTAAAAAAAATCACATGTGAATTCACAAGTCACATGTGATCTTAGAGTAATAAATCATATGTGATCTTCAAATATCAAATCAACTTATTACTTCCTTTTATAAAAAAAATTCGTGAAATCATGTGTGAATTTTTTTTTTTTTTTTTATTTTTTTTATTTTTTTTTTTTTTGTGTGTTTTGTTATGAAAACAATGTAAATCACGTGTGATTTACTCTTGTCTTTTTAAGCGATCACAATTGATTTATCTATTGTTAGATCAAAATAGAATCACATGTGATTCAGTTTATAATAACAAATAGTAAATCACATGTGATTTACATTTTTTCATAACAAAATACAATAAACATAAATTAATGTTTGATTTACTCCTAATTAATACAATAATACTTACAATTGCAACGACATACACTAAATTTTAAATTCTACTTATAGAGTGAAATAAGTAACTTCATGTTACTCCACTTTAAGCTCCACATACCAAAAATAAAAGAGATCAGAAAAAAATTGACTTAATTATTGAATGTAATACTTTCAAAATACTACTACGTTGATAACACAAACATAACCCACCCTTTAAGCTCCACGGCTACTTTTCAGCTTTCAGTCACATTTTTTACTCCATGTTTTCCAATAAACAAAACAACCTGAAAACAGATTCGACATTCAAATGAACTCTATTGTTGAAAACCTGAGTGTGTTGACGGTACTCGCTAACCACCATAAACCCCACCGTAAAACCACCACAGCAATGACATCTCCGGTGGCCGGAAAATGAGTGACACGACATCACTAATGATAACAACAAATAATCAAATTATTTGTAGAAACTAGAAGGGGGGTTGAATAGTTTCACCGTTTATAATTACGTTTTAAAATATTTTTAGTTCTATTATGTTCTTTTTGTAAAACCGTTATGTTGGGAATTAAATGATTGAAGACTTAGTACTGCTGGGAATTACACTAACAGTATAAACTGTTAATGTAATGCTAAATACTGTTGAAGACAACTAACAGTACAAACTGTCAAGTTAGTACTACTAGTATAGATGAAGGTACTGTTGTATGATAAGGCTTTAGAAGACGTGTAGAAGATAAGTATGGAATAGATTGTATGTATATCAAAATTAGTTAGAATTATACGGGTAGATACTTATCTTGTAAAAGACTCCTTATGTCTATAAAAGGAGGTCCTAGATAGATCAGAGATACAAGTCATATATGTTTTTGTTAAGATTCAAGGTCTTTGTAACCCTAGTGATATTGAGATCACTCATATTATTTGCTAATAATATTGAATCGTTTGAAGTTACTTCCTGTATTCATCATTCATACATTACTGTTACATCAAAACCAATCTTCTAAGTATTATCATGTAGATTCCGCATAATTGGTAATATTAACTCAAAGTATCCTTAACACATTCTAAAAGTGTTTAGATCCTCTCAAGTGGTATCAGAGCCAGGTTGATACTTTGATATTTAGAAGAAAAGATAATGGACATAGAAACCACACAGACCAACATGGCGGCTAAGTTGCCTATGCAGAAGCAAAACGATTTTGAGATGTGGAGGCTTCGAATCGAACAGTACTTCCAAGTGCAGCACTATGCACTCTGGGAGATCATTGAAGATGGAAACTCTTTTAAACCATCAACAACTATAACAACAGTTAATGGTGAAGAAAAGACTATTGTAAATACCTCTCCAATTACTGCAGAAGAGAAGCTACAAAATAAGAATGATGTCAAAGCTAGGAGTTTGTTGATGATGACCATCCCCAATGATCAGCTCCTGAATTTCAGCAAGTACAAGGATGCAAAATCCTTGTTTGAAGTAATCACTACTCGGTATGGTGGTTATGAAGCCACCAAGAAGACCTAAAAGACCTTACTGAAGCAGAACTTTAAAAACTTTAGTGCTACCAGTAATGAGTCTTTAGATCACATGTTTAACAGATTGTAAAAGATTGTGAGCCATGTGGAAAACTAGAAGGGGGGGGGGGTTGAATAGTTTTACAGGTTTTTAAGTTCTTTTAGTTCTTTTAAGACTTCTTAAAAAAACTTTACTATTGGAAACCTTTGATTTGATTCTTATGTGCTATCAATCAACATCAATATGAACTACACACTAAACTAACTAATAATAAGTAATGAAAGTAAAGAGTAGAGATGGAAAGATCAAACCCGGATAAAGGATTTATAGTGGTTCGGCTACGAATCTCTTCTTCTCCCTACTCCACTCCCCGAGTACCACACTCGAGAGTTTCAAGCACTATGTAAACAACCTCCCTTTAGGCGGAGAAAATCGTACACGTCGCTTATCCTATTTAAAGTAATAAATCACATGTGATCTTTAATATCAAATCAACTTATTCCTTCCTTTTATAAAACAAATTCGTGGAATCACGTGTGATTTTGTTTTTTTAAGTAATAAGTCAGATTCCTTCCTTCCTTTTAATCTAAAAATGTTTTATGTTTTGTTATAGAAAAATATAAACCACGTGTGATTTACTCTTTTATGTTATAAACTGAAACACATGTGATTCCGTTTTAATCTAGAAAGGAGTAAAGCAAACGTAATTCTTTTTTTTTTTTTGTTATGGAAAAATGTAAATCACGTGTGATTTTTTTGTTGTAAACTGAATCACATGTGATATGCCAAATAAATCACATGTGTTTCATCTAATTTTATGTTTCATCTAAACAACTAAATCACGAAACAAAACTTACACTGAAACAAAACTTCACAAACATCTTCAACTCCATTTGAAACAAATATCTTCAACTCCACTTGAAACAAAGCTCAGTGCTCACACAAACATCTTCACACGTGATTTGTAAAATCACTTGTGATTTGTTATTCTAAAAATCATGTGTGATTTTATAAATCACATATTTAAAAATTACATGTGATTTTAGCCCCTCGCAATGTCGAGTCGGAAAACCAGGTTAAAAAAAATCACATGTGAATTCACAAGTCACATGTGATCTTAGAGTAATAAATCACATGTGATCTTCAAATATCAAATCAACTTATTACTTCCTTTTATAAAAAAAATTCGTGAAATCATGTGTGAATTTTTTTTTTTTTTTTTTTTTTTTTTTTTTTTTTTTTTTTTTTTTTTTTGTGTGTTTTGTTATGAAAACAATGTAAATCACGTGTGATTTACTCTTGTCTTTTTAAGCGATCACAATTGATTTATCTATTGTTAGATCAAAATAGAATCACATGTGATTCAGTTTATAATAACAAATAGTAAATCACATGTGATTTACATTTTTTCATAACAAAATACAATAAACATAAATTAATGTTTGATTTACTCCTAATTAATACAATAATACTTACAATTGCAACGACATACACTAAATTTTAAATTCTACTTATAGAGTGAAATAAGTAACTTCATGTTACTCCACTTTAAGCTCCACATACCAAAAATAAAAGAGATCAGAAAAAAATTGACTTAATTATTGAATGTAATACTTTCAAAATACTACTACGTTGATAACACAAACATAACCCACCCTTTAAGCTCCACGGCTACTTTTCAGCTTTCAGTCACATTTTTTACTCCATGTTTTCCAAAAAACAAAACAACCTGAAAACAGATTCGACATTCAAATGAACTCTATTGTTGAAAACCTGAGTGTGTTGACGGTACTCGCTAACCACCATAAACCCCACCGTAAAACCACCACAGCAATGACATCTCCGGTGGCCGGAAAATGAGTGACACGACATCACTAATGATAACAACAAATAATCAAATTATTTGAAGAAACTAGAAGGGGGGTTGAATAGTTTCACCGTTTATAATTACGTTTTAAAATATTTTTAGTTCTATTATGTTCTTTTTGTAAAACCGTTATGTTGGGAATTAAATGATTGAAGACTTAGTACTGCTGGGAATTACACTAACAGTATAAACTGTTAATGTAATGCTAAAGACTGTTGAAGACAACTAACAGTACAAACTGTCAAGTTAGTACTACTAGTATAGATGAAGGTACTGTTGTATGATAAGGCTTTAGAAGACGTGTAGAAGATAAGTATGGAATAGATTGTATGTATATCAAAATTAGTTAGAATTATACGGGTAGATACTTATCTTGTAAAAGACTCCTTATGTCTATAAAAGGAGGTCCTAGATAGATCAGAGATACAAGTCATATATGTTTTTGTTAAGATTCAAGGTCTTTGTAACCCTAGTGATATTGAGATCACTCATATTATTTGCTAATAATATTGAATCGTTTGAAGTTACTTCCTGTATTCATCATTCATACATTACTGTTACATCAAAACCAATCTTCTAAGTATTATCATGTAGATTCCGCATAATTGGTAATATTAACTCAAAGTATCCTTAACACATTCTAAAAGTGTTTAGATCCTCTCAAGTGGTATCAGAGCCAGGTTGATACTTTGATATTTAGAAGAAAAGATAATGGACATAGAAACCACACAGACCAACATGGCGGCTAAGTTGCCTATGCAGAAGCAAAACGATTTTGAGATGTGGAGGCTTCGAATCGAACAGTACTTCCAAGTGCAGCACTATGCACTCTGGGAGATCATTGAAGATGGAAACTCTTTTAAACCATCAACAACTATAACAACAGTTAATGGTGAAGAAAAGACTATTGTAAATACCTCTCCAATTACTGCAGAAGAGAAGCTACAAAATAAGAATGATGTCAAAGCTAGGAGTTTGTTGATGATGACCATCCCCAATGATCAGCTCCTGAATTTCAGCAAGTACAAGGATGCAAAATCCTTGTTTGAAGTAATCACTACTCGGTATGGTGGTTATGAAGCCACCAAGAAGACCTAAAAGACCTTACTGAAGCAGAACTTTAAAAACTTTAGTGCTACCAGCAATGAGTCTTTAGATCACATGTTTAACAGATTGTAAAAGATTGTGAGCCATGTGGAAAACTAGAAGGGGGGGGGGGTTGAATAGTTTTACAGGTTTTTAAGTTCTTTTAGTTCTTTTAAGACTTCTTAAAAAAACTTTACTATTGGAAACCTTTGATTCGATTCTTATGTGCTATCAATCAACATCAATATGAACTACACACTAAACTAACTAATAATAAGTAATGAAAGTAAAGAGTAGAGATGGAAAGATCAAACCCGGATAAAGGATTTATAGTGGTTCGGCTACGAATCTCTTCTTCTCCCTACTCCACTCCTCGAGTACCACACTCGAGAGTTTCAAGCACTATGTAAACAACCTCCCTTTAGGCGGAGAAAATCGTACACGTCGCTTATCCTATTTCTGACACTAAGCTAAATGTCGAGTGCAAATCTTAGCTAGCACCAATCTACCACGATCCACACGATCAATCACTCATGCCCAATGGCTTCAAGAGATCTCCAAGATCTCGACACGATCACAATGATCAACACTCACTTGACTAACACTATCCTATTGACCCTTGATCTTCTTGATCAATCACACAAACCCAATGGCTTCAAGAGATATTCACTATCTCTATAAGATAACAATGATCTTCACTCACACTCTCACAACAGAAAAATGATCTTGATGTATGCTATGATACAACAAGGATGTAACAAATGTTACAAGTAACCTAACAACTACTACAACTCTTGTATCTTCTTGGATACCTTAAGTTCTTCTCTTGCACTTGAAGAGGAATGACAACACCTTGTATCAACTTGGATACTTTGTGTTCTTCCTTACTATTGAAGAGGAATGAAGAGGACCTCTAAGTTGGATGATTGGATCACTCTTGAACAAAATAAAAACTAAACTAAATGATCAAGAAGAAAGAAAGGTGCGGGAGTATTAAACTCAGAAGTTTCTTTGTGTGAAAGGGTGCCAAAGAACTGTGAACAAGGCTGGTATTTATAGGCAGAAAAAATCTGGCCATTATAGAGGGACGGCTCCACTAAATCACCCACGGCTCCACTAAATTTAGTGGAACCGTGGAGCCGTGTCACACAAAGACGCTCTATTTTTTTTCTTTTCTGGTGAAAACTTATTTGCGGAAGTTTGGAGTTGATTTTGGGGGGGGGGAAATAGCTGTTATGTATTTTAAACTTATTTTTTCCATTAAAACATTTCTTAATTATTCAAAAATAATTTGTAAAGTATATTTTTGAAAGAAATGTTGTCACATAAAAATGTGATGTCTAAAACTCAAATTCACTTCTTTGATCATTAGTTAAGTTGTAACTTTGTTCTAGAGTGATTTGTGTAGAAACAGGATCTTCCGATTAAAAACTTGTTTACGTTAATTTTAACGTAACGTGTTTTCACATTTTGTCATCCTCAAAATGTGAAGTTATCGAAAGATAGAAATAACGTTTTTAGAACATTATTTGCATCAACACTCTCCCCCTTTTTGATGATGACAAAACATAAACTCATTTTAGGTTAAAATTAATTTTAACAAGTTTTTAATGAGTTTACTCCCATTTCTCCCCCTTTTTGTCGAAGCAAAAAGGTTGCTAAGGCTCCCCCTTGATGTATACTCCCCCTCGTTCGGAGGACACCAAGGAATCGAGCAATGATTCGTGCTACAAAACAAGGTTAGATAACACAAATACAAAATCTAAAATGTAGCACTTATGACAAATATCCAACCACCAAAAGAATGACTAAATAGCCAAGCATAAGAATGAAACAACCACATGAAAGACCATTCATAAAAAGAACACAAATGTCATACATAAGTATGACTACATCATGGAAGCAAAACAAACAACAAGAACACACATAAACATCCTTAGTGATATAAGACTTCAAGATTTGCTTCAAATACCAAAAGGGTCCTAAGCTTTTATAGGAGAAACTAAACATAACCATGTTTAGTTGTGTGGGCTATTGGATGGCGGTGGAGGTAGAATGATGGGTCCTTGTGGTGGTGTGAGAAGGTGCTCAAGGTAGGAGAATTGAAGGCTTAATTCATCTCTAAGGCACATGATGAGGTGTTGGTTGTGGTGACAACTTAGGGTATGTGGTTGTAGGGGATAAAGAATGGGATGACCCATTAGTGGTTGTGGTGATGGTGAGAGTGATGAGGATGATGTGTTAGTGCCAAGTTTAAAGGGAGTTGATGGTGATAAGGTGAGTGTTAAGGCTAGTGGATGAATAGGACTTGGTTGAGACAAGGGTGTGGTGATTCTTGTGGTGGAGGTGGATGATGATGTTGGCCTTGTTAAGTTGGCCTTTGATGGAGCTTGGGGTGTAGAGATTGAGGAGGTTGATTTGGTTAAGGTTTGTGGTGTGAGGGTTTCTTCATCAACATCTAAAGTTAAATCAATGAGAATTACCTCATAGGAAGGTTTGGTTGAGGTTTGTGGTGTGTTGACATTCTTGATCCATTGATCAATAAGAATTGTCTCATTGGTTGGTTTGAGGTTAAATCTTGGCTTTTTAGCTTTGTGTGAAGTGGTAGCCATGGTTGTAGTTATGATAATTGTATGGTGAATGTGAAGTAGTGAGGATGAGAAATGTGTGATGTTAGCTTATATAGCCAAATCAAAACATGCAAGGTTGGATAGGATGGTGAATTTGGGGATTTGGGTGTATTGGAATCAGGTTGTGTTTGTAGATTTCCAAGAAAAGAGAATCAAAAAGTGGAAGAGAACAGTTAAATTCGACTTCCCAGGGCACGGTACCACTAAAGGTACCACGGCACCACTAAATTTAGTGGAGCCTTGGCCTGTAATTGACTCTTTTTCCAGTTCTGCAGGTTCTAGGCTGCCTAAAATAGGTAATTCTGGGTGGACTATTTTGCAGCAAATCCCAAAGCCTCAATCCACTAAAGAATGATCACATAGATTTCCTAACACTAGTCTCAACTAGCAACTAAAATTATCATGTGATCTTCTAAGTTTAGGCAACTATTAAGCATGCATCATTATAGGCAATTTTATCATCTAGTGCATGCAATAAAATAAAAGAAAAATTATGAACTAGACAAAGCTCATAATAAACATGAAGATTGATTAACTAATTAAAGTAACCAATGTCAAGTAAAAATTGTGAAGACAATTTAATCTTATTAATGTTAGATGGACATTGCCATGACCCCATTGATAATAACTTAATAATAATACTTAGGTTAGTAGTACTACTTAAATTAATCCTAGCTAATCTCTTCTCTTCCCCAACTTCTTTATCTTGTTCCCGAGTCCTTTGATTGCCTTGCCAATGGACTTGAACCCCCCGATTGTTTGCTCATGCATCGACACTTGTCGATTGTACATGGTTGTTTGCCTTCTCATCATCATGGAAAAGTTGGTTTAGCCTAATTCAAGGTCGGAGGTTTGTTTGAACGATGAGGTGTCAAGGTTACGAAAGTAGGTATCGGGAGAGGGAGTATGAGGATGAGACGTTCCTTCTTCGTTCACCTCATCATTGTCATCATCCATAGGTTGAGACGACGGACCATGACCGAAGGAGGAGAAAGAGAGAGGAATATCGGAAGTGGATTTACGACCACGTTTGGACCCTTTGTCCTTACGTTGCTTTGTGCGACGTTGTGGTCCACCAAGAGGTTTCATGATGGGATTGACTAGGACATAGCCGACATTATTAAGATGTGGGAAATTTTCAATGACCCACGTGAAGAGACGAGTAAGCAACATGCCGTATGGCATGAGCTTATCGGAACGACTATGAATGTTGGCCATCCTTTTGGCCATGTAGTATGCGAGGTTATATGGTTCCTCGATACTAAGACAATAAAGCATGTGGGTGAGACTCACCGAAACGTGATCACAGTTGCCCGCAAGGCTCAACACGTTCTCACGTAGAAGAAGTTCCCAACTTCTGAGGTCGAGAAGGAGTTCTTTGAGGTAGATTTTGTTTGGGTCAAGATGGACAATGGAACCATCATGTTTTTTATACGTGTTGGCGACTCGAGGAGTTTGGATGACTTGTTTGATGGCTTCGAGATTGGGAATTTCGGTACGATAAGTACCTTGATTTTCAAGATTATAGAAAAGTGACTCAACGGAATGGTCTTCAGTGTGTGCACACTGACCATACGAAGGAACACCGAGAATTTCACCAAGCTCGGAGACTGACAAAATGATGCTTTGATTTTGGATCCAAAAATCAAGGAAGACATTACCCTCAAGGTCATTGAAGGTACGGACTCGACTATAAAACTCGAGGACAAAACGAGGACAAATTTGATCGTTTATTTTTTATAAACAATCAAAGTCAATAGGAGGGAAGCAAGCTTGGATATTATCCAAGAGAACGAAATGAGCATCGACTACACGACCTTCGTGTATATATCGATCTTAGACTTTAGCAAGATAAGCTTTTTGCTCATCAGGGATATTTGGATCGTCTAATAGACGGGGAATGTAAGGTTTGGTATCTTGATAATAATTACGAGGCATCGTTACCTACAAAAGTATAATTTTATACATGTTAACTTGTTGTAATTTGGTGATCACATTTTCAATGTGTTTGTGTGCCTAAATGCAAACAATGTGGAGTTGCGGTGATCTCGACTCTAAAAATAAACCTAATGAGATTACCCAAATGCTCCTAACTTTAATTTTGCTCAAGCAAATATGTCGAAGAATACATATTAGTTGTGTAATTCGATTCATATTTGAGAGATCATGTATGCATGCAAAAACATTTTTAGTTTGCATCAACAATGCACGAAAAAAGGTTTCATGATCCTAGTTACGTGAACTTTTTCGAAAACGATCGAATTGGGGTGTTTGGCAAATGCCTCAACTTGGCGCCAAAAATCTTAAGATTGAAAAGCCTCAATGTTAATCATTCCTAATTCAATTTTAATCATCCTAGACATGATTCCACTACAAATAACTAATCTTGATCCGATTTAAATGAGAAAATTCTGACTAGATAGTCCAATATTAGTGGGTTTATGAAAATCCTAGGTTTAGGGAATCATGTAAGTTCTACATTGTCTAATCCTAGTCTTAATTGCATAAAAGTTCAACAAAAATTGAAAACCCCCAATTTGATTTTATGCATAAGAACAAACCCTAGACTCAAATTGAAAAGAGATTAAAGATAATTAACTTACAATTTGTGTTGTAGTGATTAGGATTGTTTGATAGCAATGCCTCAATCTTGATTAGCAAGAATGTAATTGGATTTTGGTGTTGGGTTCGGTTTTTGACAGCAGTAGGAAGTTGGTGTATTTGTTTTGAATGAGTGTGCAGAGGGAAAGGAAGGAAAAATGGGCTTTCTAAGACATACGGTACCATGGTACCGCTAAACATTAGTGGTGCCGTGCCACTTTAGTGGAGCCGTGTGTCTGTGAAACCCATTTTTGTTCTGTTTTGACTCTTGACTGATTAATCTTACTTATTTAGTAAGACTTTTTGATGCAAGGAAAAAGTTTATACCTAATAAACTCTTTTAAGAAAACGATAAGGTGAGATGACAAGGAATGACCTTAGTATTTCCAAGGAAATACCTAAGTTGTCATTGGAGTGGAATGAGGATTGACTTTTAATATTTCTCTTGAATAAGTAGAAGTCATGAGTCGAGATATAGAGGATGACTACAATATTTCCAATGAAAATATTTAATAGTCAGGATACGAGACGTAAGGAATGACTTAATATTTCCAGTGAAATATTTAAGTAGTCATAAGACGGATGTGAGGAATGACTTAAACAGTTATGTGACGAGATGGAAGGAATGACTCAATATTTCCTGTGAGATATCTAAGAGTCATGAGACAACAAAAGATTGACTTGAAAAGTTACGAGGCGATACGTAAGAAATGACTTCAATATTTCCCGTGATATATTCGAGTGGTCATTGGAAGAATGGGAAGCGTAACTTAATATTTCAAGTGAAATATTGAGCGAGTCACGAGATAGGACGTAAGGGATGACTTTAATATTTCCAGTGAAATATTGAAATAGTCATGAGTGGGATGAGAAGTATGACTTAAAGAGTCATAAGATGAGACGTGAGAAATGACTTCAATATTTCCAATGAAACATTTAGAAAGTCATGACATGGGATTTGAGAGATGACTTCAATATTTTCGAAGAAGTATTCAAATAGTCATAAGAGGGATGTGGAGAACGTATTGGTTAGAATATCAACAATGTTGTCCTTTAAGGGAAACTTTTCCAAGAAAATATTTCTCTTTTGACATTATCGTGACGGAGGAAATGACGTACTTCGATAGACTTCGTCCATGAGCAATTTATGGGGTTCTCGATCAAGTCTATTTGCATCTCGGCTGTTACTCTTCACAGGAGTGTTGTTGAGATGGTTGTCTCATTTTATTAGAGTTTGTCTCATCCATAGTGCTTGTTGTCATTCCTTTCCGGCGCTCACGTATTCGGCTTCGGTCGTGGATATAGCAAGAGTAGTTTGTTTCTTGGAGGACCAAGAAGTTTGACATCAACCTATGAGGGTACAAACATCACTCTCTTTTTAACAATCCACATTATCTCCCGCATTATCAGAGTTGGTATAGACAACTTTTTCTACACCAATCTCCTCGAGATATCATAATCTCAAGTGTGTAGTGCCATTAATGCATCGGAAGATACATCAAACGCTTTATGTTAAGAAGTTTTTGAGATCCTTCTTACAAGCGGGCACAGAGCCAGATACTAGACATGATATTGGGCCTACTTGCCGTCAGGTAGATTAAATTACCTATCATGCCCCTAACCTAGTACTATCCGCACACTCACCTTCATCGTCTCTTGTGAGATTCGTTTTTGCGGATATGGGCGTTGAAATGAATTAAGATTTTTCTAAGCTAAGTATCTTATACATATATAGTATACTTAGGTTTATGAGGATACTTTCTTTGAGTAGTATTATATACGGGCTAAGGAAGAAACTTGATTCACTCATCATTGCTCATTTCAAACTTGTCACGCATGATCTTTGAGCGATCATTTTACATTTCTGGACAAGTTAAGTTTGTCATAATAGTCTTTGACAAATACTTGAGTCATGATGAAGATGAATTTTGTTTCTTTGTTATAGCGCCTACTATGTTAGATTCTAACGACATTACATGCTTAGCATTTCTACCAACAAAGGGTGTTTTAAGAAAGCATACCTGATCCTGAGGTGTTGCCCTTAAAACTTTGAAGACTAGACTACCTTTGTTGAAAGCTAGGCATATGATACACTACTTGACTCTTCATCACTAGATTAGTGTAATTACTAATCACACTCCATTTATTGGACTTCCAGTTTATTTACAACCATGTTTATCTAGCAAAATAGAAGCTCAAACGTTTGGTCCCCAATATCTCATGGGTCCAAAGTTGTTAGTGGCAAACATCCTACGCGTTTGTTGCAATTGTTTAGGATGTGAGAATGGAGGACACATTTCCCATGGTAAGTAACCTTGTGATTGACTGTCATTCCAAGTTACGGGGAAGTTACTTGGATAACTTTGTCTTCTAAAGTTACCTCTCGGTAGAGGAGTTCTTGACCGAGGTTTGGGAGAATTTGTTTTTCTAGGTGGAGGAGTCTTCGACCTAGTGTCGGGCTTTACAAATCCAAGTTCGGGAGTTGACAAGGGTTTGTAAAATCTTTTGACTTCCTCTATGCTAGCAATAGGTACTTTAGTACCATTTACAACTGTGTGACTTGGTTTAGGACTTAAGTTATTTTTCAAATTGACCCTGATCTGACTTCAGCACCAGACGGTACCACGGTACCATTAAATTTAATGGTACCGTCCGTACCTTTAGTGGTGCCATCTCCTTCAGACTCAGACACTTCAGGCTTTACAAATTTTACTTGTTTAGTACTACTTGTTGAAGCCTGATTTGGGTCAAATCCTAAACCCGCACGGTCATGTCATTATACCTAATGTTTTCAAGCATATCATTAAGTACTTTTGTTCCTTCATCGAACTTAATGATTCTCAAAGCATTTTCTTTGAGTTTCTCATTTTCTACTTGAAGACTTATGCATGACCCACATCCTAAGTCTACATCTTTATTTTTCTCAAGTCTTTTGACTTGATCCTTTAGTTCTAGAATTAGCATTTCAAGTTCTTGCAATTTTAATTTTAGTTTTATGTTTCTACGTAAAATTTTAGAACTAACCTCGCATAATTTATTATACTCGTCATGCAATCTATTGTCATCAATTGACGAGTTATCATCACTATAATAAAAAGAGTCGGAATGTACCTCATTAGAAGCTTGAGCCATTAGGCATGTTTCATCGTTGGACTTCTTCTCTTCTTCTTCACCGCTATCACTCCAAGAGCCTCCTATGAAAGCTCGTTGGTGGTTGATTTTCGGTGGTTTGGGACATTCTCCTATGAGGTGATTAGGATCTCCGCATCTAAAGCATTTCCTATCACTTGTCCC
Source organism: Artemisia tridentata subsp. tridentata (assembly GCA_021014915.2). Taxonomy (NCBI): domain Eukaryota; kingdom Viridiplantae; phylum Streptophyta; class Magnoliopsida; order Asterales; family Asteraceae; genus Artemisia; species Artemisia tridentata. Next base: position 264,023,384 of record CP139504.1, read on the forward strand.
TTTCCTATCATCTTGGTTCTTTTGGAATGATCTCTTTTCATCGCGAGGTTGTCTAGGAAATCTACATTTCCTCCTAAAGAACTTTCTAAAGTTTCTAACGGCTAGTGCATACTCTTCATCTTCACTATCGGAACTCGAACATTCCTCATCACTAGGCTCCTTCTTAGCTCTCAATGCTAGAGAGCTAACTCTCTCGCTTTTGCCTTTTACTATATCAGAGTCCTTCTTGAATATCATCTCATGAACTTTCAAGTTTCCTATTAGTTCATCAAGTGATAATGTCGCCAAGTCCTTTGACTCTTCAATGGCGGTGACCTTTGCTCTCCATTTAGGATGTAGAGCCCTAAGAAACTTCCTAACATAATTCTTTCTAGAGTAAACTTCATCAAGAGCTTTAAGACTAGTGATAATAGTATTAAATCTAGCAAAAGCATTATCTATTGACTCATCTTCCGAAATGGAAAATTGTTCATATTGTTGAACAAGAAGATCTATCTTGTTCTCTTTGACTTGGTTATTACCTTGGTGAGTGACTAACAAAGTTTTCCAAATAACTTTTTGCCGTATTACACATGAAAATTCTTTCAAATTCCTTTTTCGGCAAAGCATGGTAAATCATCATTTTAGCATCATTATTTTTGGCTAGTTTTCTTTTAAGTTCATCACTTTGTTTATCATAAGGAACTATTTCATTCATTTTAGTTTCCGGATTCATTTGAATCGGTTAAAAGTCACCCTCGGTAATAACATGCCAAAGATCAATGTCTTTTGACTTCACATACGTTTCGAATCTTGTTTACCAATATATAAAACAATCGGTTTCGAAAAGTGGTGGTCTTTGCATATATTGCCCTTCTAGATATTTGTCGGAATCCATTGATCGATTCAAGTTTTAAAATAGAATATACTTTAAAAGCTTAACTGACATGGCTTCTGATACCAATTGTGGAAAACTAGAAGGGGGGTTGAATAGTTTTACAGGTTTTTAAGTTCTTTTAATTCTTTTAAGACTTCTTAAAAAAACTTTACTATTGGAAACCTTTGATTCGATTCTTATGTGCTATCAATCAACACCAATATGAACTACACACTAAACTAACTAATAATAAGTAATGAAAGTAAAGAGTAGAGATGGAAAGATCAAACCGGGACAAAGGATTTATAGTGGTTCGGCTACGAAGCTACTATGTCAACAACCTCCCTTTAGGCGGAGAAAACCGTACACGTCGCTTATCCTATTTTCGACACTAAACTAGATGTCGAGTGCTAATCTTAGCTAGCACCAATCTACCACGATCCACACGATCAATCACTCAAGCCCAATGGCTTCAAGAGATCTCCAAGATCTCGACACGATCACAATGATCAACACTCACTTGACTAACACTATCCTATTGACCCTTGATCTTCTTGATCAATTACACAAGCCCAATGGCTTCAAGAGATATTCACTATCTCTATAAGATCACAATGATCTTCACTCACACTCTCACAAGAGAAAAATGATCTTGATGTATGCTATGGTACAACAAGGATGTAACAAATGTTACAAGTAACCTAACAACTACTACAACTCTTGTATCTTCTTGGATACCTCGAGTTCTTCTCTTGCACTTGAAGAGGAATGACAACACCTTGTATCAACTTGGATACTTTGTGTTCTTCTCTTGCTATTGAAGAGGAATGAAGAGGATCTCTAAGTTGGATGATTGGATCACTCTTGAACAAAAGAGAAACTAAACTAAATGATCAAGAAGAAAGAAAGGTTTGGGACTATTAAACTCAGAAGTTTCTGTGTGTGAAAAGGTGCCAAAGAACTATGAACAGGGCTAGTATTTATAGGCAGAAAAAATCTGGCCATTATAGAGTGACGACTCCATTAAATTTAGTGAAACCGTGGAGCCGTGTCAGACAAAGACGCTCCATTTTTTGTCTTTTCTGGTGAAAACTTATTTTGGGAAGTTTGGAGCTGATTTTTGGGGGCAAAATAGCTGTTATGTATTTTAAACTTATTTTTCCATTAAAACATTTCTTAGTTATTCAAAAATAGTTTGTAAAGTATATTTTTGAAATAAATGTTTTGTCACATAAAAATGTGATGTCTAAAACTCAAATTCACTTCTTTGATCATTAGTTTAGTTGTAACTTTGTTCTAGAGTGATTTGTGTAGAAACGGGATCTTCCGATTAAAAACTTGTTATACGATAATTTTAACGTAACGTGTTTTCACATTTTGTCATCCTCAAAACGTGAAGTTATCGAAAGATAGAAATAACGTTTTTAGAACATTATTTGCATCAACAAGCCAACTGGCTGTGCTTGGAGTTGAAATCCCTTAGGAAGACCTGAACTCCAAGTTCTTGAGAAGTTTACCTGCTAAATGGGCTATGCATGTGGTGGTCTGGAAGAATAAGCTAGATATTGATACTATGAGCCTCAATGATCTATACAATAACTTTAAGATTGTTGAACATGATGTGAAGAAGTCTGGAGGTTCTAGTTCAAGCTCAAGCTCTGGGAATATGGCTTTTGTGTCATCTCCTAGTAATTCAAGTCCAGATAAGGTGAAAGTAGCTATAGGAGTTAGTACTACTAACCCTAGTGTTAGTATTGCTAGCTCATCAACTAGCACTGCTGGTATTCTGAGTGATACTACCTATTGTGCATTCCTGACCAGCCAAAATGATGGGTCAATGCTGACACATGAAGATCTACAGGAGTTTAATGATGACCCTAATGTTAGTACTGCTAGCTTATCAACTAGCACTGCTGGTATTCTGAGTGATACTACCTATTGTGCATTCCTGACCAGCCAAAACGATGGGTCAATGTTGACACATGAAGATCTACAGGAGTTTAATGATGACTTGGAAGAGACGGATCTTAAGTGGCAGATTTCACTTCTTAGCATGAGGGCTAAGAAATTCTATCAAAGAATTTGTAAGAAAATCAACATAAGTAGTAATGATATTGCTGGTTTTGACAAGTCTAAGGTAGAATACTTTAACTTTCACAAGTTGGGGCATTTTTCAAAAGAGTGTAGAAGATCCAGGCAACATGATAGCAAGAACAAGGGGTATGGAAGCAAGCCAAAGGCAGTGGAAGAGCCAGAGACATCTTCAAAGGCTATGGTGGCAATTGATGGTTTGGGCTATGACTGGAGCTTCATGGTAGAGGATAAGGAAGCACCAGCTGAGATAGCACTTATGGCTTTCTCTGAATCAGAGGTACACTCAGCAAAAAATTGTTCTAAAACTTGTACTGCTCTTAAAGAATATGAAACTTTAAGGAAACATTATGATGAGTAGAGGATAGAGTAAAACCAAACAAGCTATAATTTGTCTAATCATAAGAGAGGTTTAGCAGTCCTAGAAGAACAAATTGTGCATTATAAGAAAAATGAGTCTATTTTTACTGAGGATATAGCTGTATTTAGAAGAGACTTGACTCTTAAAAATGCTGAGATTAGTTTGCTTAAAGCTGAGTTAGATAAAATCAAAAAGGAAAAAGATAATATTCAATTGAGTGTAGATACTTTAGAGTTTGCTTCTAAGGGAGTAAATAAAATCATAGAGTGTCAATTGATTAATAAAGCTAAGTCTGGGTTAGGCTATAATACTTGTCTACATCCTCATAGAGGAGTGCCTGCACCCCCAGGAATTGACCTAGAGCACACAGGTTTAACTGAGTTTCAACAGCCTAAGTTAGAATATGGTTGTAAGCCTAAAGAAAGTGTAACTGCTAATAAACCTATAGAAGTTAATGAGCCTTTTGAGAGTGCAAGTGACACCTCTCTTGCTGAGGACAAGGTGTCAACTGATAGGAACTCAGATGCTCCCATCATTGAAGATTGGGAAACTAATGATGAAGATCAGGTTGTAGCTAAACCTAATGTAGTAAAGCTAGAAAGAACCCATGTTCCTAAGGTGGTTAGTGATGAAACTGTTAAACCTAGACCAAATGTAAAACCAGCTAGGAAAACAGTTAGATATTCTGAGATGTATAGGTCCACAAGCAAGCCTAGAGGTAACCAGAGGAACTGGAATGACCTCAAGTCCCATCAATTAGGAAGTGACTTTGTCATGTATAACAAGGCTTGTTTTACTTGTGGTAGCTTTGACCACCTAGAGGCTTTTTGTCATAACCATCATGGGAGAAAGATGGTTACAAGGAATAATAGGGTACTTGGGAACACAAGTAATAGGGTGAACTCAAATAGGTCTCAATCTCACCCTAATATTAATAGAATGACTCCAGGGCACTTTTAATGAAGTCTGGCCTCAAACCTATTAGTACTGCTCAACTAGCAGTTAGTACTGCCAGACCATTTAAGACTGTTTACCCTAAACCAACGGTTTCAAGTGCAAAACCAACTTTTAAATATGCATAACAAACTGTTAACAGGCCTTTTCACAAGAAAGCATTGTTTCAAAATAAATTTTGGAACTCAAAGGTTAAAACTGCCAGGCCAGCAGTTAAAACTGCTAAACCAGCAGTTAATACTGGTGAGCCTTAAAACAATGCTAGGGATAAAAGGACAAATGCTGTAAAGGCCTCAGCATGTTGGGTATGGAGACCAATCAAACCCAATGGTGCATCAATTGTATTAAAGAGATTTGACTATATTGATGCACGAGGCAAACCCAAGTCAGTGATGGCTTAGGTACTCCAAGGAAACTAATTTCCTTCTTTTATGTGCAGGGACATCTATAAGATGATGATGAATATCAAGGTTATGCAGACAGTGGTTGCTCTAGGCACATGACAGGCAACATGTCCTATCTTTCATACTTTCAACCAATAGATGGAGGATATGTTACCTTTGGGGGAGGAATAGGTGGAAAGATTACTGGTAAAGGCACATTGAAAACTGGTAAATTAGACTCTGAAGATGTGTATTTTGTGCAAGAGCTCAAGTATAATCTCTTTAGTGTCTCACAAATGTGTGACAAAAAGAAAAAAGTTCTTTTTACTGACACTGAATGTCTTGTGCTTTCCCTAGACTTTAAATTACCTGATGAAAGTTAGGTTCTACTTAAAGTTCCAAGACAGGGCAACATGTATAGTGTTGATATGAAGAAGATTGTTCCTAAAGAGGCTCTTACTTGTCTTGTTGCAAAAGCCACATTGGATGAGTCCATGCTCTGGCATAGAAAACTTGGTCATGTCAACTTTAAAACCATTAATAAAATTGTTAAAGATGGTTTGGTAAGAGGCTTGCCTTATAAACTTTTTGAAAATGACCAAACCTGTGTTGCCTGTCTCAAAGGCAAATAACACAAGGCTTCTTGTATGCCCAAGACCCAGAACTCTATTACTCAACCTTTGTTTATGTTGCATATGGACTTGTTTGGTCCTACATGTGTGAGTAGTATTATGCATAAGAAGTACTGTCTTGTAGTTACTGATGACTATAGTAGATTCACATGGGTTTTCTTTTTAGGATCTAAGGATGAGACAACTAGCATTCTTAAGACATTTATAATTGAAATAGAGAACTTAGTGGATAAGAAAGTAAAAGTCATCAGGTGTGACAATGGGACAGAGTTTAAGAATAGAGTTATGGATGATTTCTGCAAGGAAATAGGTATTAATAGAGAGTTTAGTGTAGCTAGAACTCCTCAGCAGAATGGGGTTGCTGAAAGGAGAAATAGGACACTAATAGAAGCTGCTAGGACCATGTTAGCTGACTCTAAGCTGCCCATCACTTTTTGGGCAGAAGCAGTTAATACTGCTTGCTATGTGCAGAATAGGGTTTTGGTAGTTAAACCTCACAACAAGACACCATATGAACTGTTTAGCGGTAGAACACCTGCATTAGGTTTTCTAAGACCATTTGGTTGTCATGTCACTATTCTCAATACCTTAGACCATCTAGGCAAATTTGATGGTAAATCAGATGAAGGTTTCTTGGTTGGGTACTCAACGAATAGCAAAGCCTTTAGGGTATACAATACAAGAACAAGGAAAGTAGAGGAAAACCTGCATGTTCAGTTTCTAGAGAATAAATCTAATATTGTAGGAGAAGGTCCAAAATGGCTATTTGATCTTGATACTCTAACCCGATCAATGAATTATGTGCCAGTTGTTGCAGGGACATTTTCTAATGATTTTGCAGGTTCAGAAGATGGTGTTGCAATAGATGAACCAAGCTTGGCAAAGGAGAAAGATCAAGATCATGTACTGATGCCAATATGGAACAGTGTAGATTCATCTTCAAAGAATGTTGAGCCTTCTACTGATGCTAACAAAGAAGGTTTTGAAGATAAAAACAATGAACATGGAGTTCAAGAACAAGAGAATCAAGAAAATAGTACAAATGGAGATTGTACTGCTGAGCCTCAAGTTAGTACTGCAGGGCAAAATGTTCATACTGTTGTCCCTTCAGATACTAATACTGTTGATTTCTCAGAAGATGAATCGGACATCAACAACATGCCACCCACTTATCATGTTCCCACAACTCCACACACAAGAATACACAAAGATCACTCCCTAGACAATGTGATTGGAGACATACAGGTTGGTGTGAAGACAAGAAGGCAGACCATGACCTCAGATTAACAAGGCTTTATTAGTGTTGTTTATGAAGAAAAGAAGCATGAAGATGCCAACACATGTCTTTTTGTGTGTTTCCTTTCTCAATCTGAGCCCAAGAACATCCTTAAAGCCTTAGAAGACTCAAGTTGGGTGGAAGCTATGCAAGAGGAGCTTCTCTAATTCAAGATTCAGAAGGTTTGGGTATTATTTGATTCACCCAAGGGTATGAGGGTTATTGTAAACAAATGGGTTTTCAGAAACAAGAGAGATGAAAGGGGGATTTTTATCATAAACAAGGTAAGGCTTGTAGCCCAGGGGTATACACAAGAAGAGGGGATATACTATGAAGAGGTTTTTGCACCTGTAGCTAGGATTGAAGCCATAAGACTGTTCTTAGCTTATGATTCTTTCATGGGCTTTATGGTTTACCAAATGGATGTCAAGAGTACCTTTCTCTATGGTACTATTGAAGAGGAGGCATACGTCTCTCAACCTCCAGGTTTTATACATCCAGAACATCCAAACAAGGTGTACAAGATGGTGAAAGCTCTTTATGGACTACATCAAACTCCTAGAGCCTGGTATGGAACATTGGCTACCTATTTGTTAGAAAATGGATTCCAAAGAGGCAAGATTGATCAGACTCTATTTATCAAGAAGAACAAGGGGGATATCTTGCTGGTACAGGTTTATGTGGATGATATTATATTTGGATCTACAAAGAAGGAGATGTGTGTAGAATTTGAGAAACTTATGCATGATAAGTTTCAAATGAGTTCCATAGGGGAACTTGCCTTCTTTTTGGGGTTGCAAGTGAAGTAACCAAATGAAGGCATATTTATCAGTCAAGATAAATATGTGACTGAGATACTAAGGAAATTTCAATTTAATGATGCTAAAGTGGCAAGCACACATGTTGATCCAGAGAAACCTTTGATTAAAGACGCTGATGGAGAAAGTGTTGATGTATACACCTACAGATCAATGATAGGGTCCTTGATGTATCTTACTTCATCAAGACCAGATATCATGTTTGTTGTGTGTGCCTGTGCAAGGTTTCAAGTCAATCCCAAGGCTTCCCATTTAGTTGTTGTAAAGAGGATCTTTAGGTACCTTAAGGGTCAACCTAAGTTAGGTCTATGGTATCCTAGGGAATCACCTTTTGATTTGGTGGCATACTCATACAGTGATTATGCTGGTGCTAGCCTGGATAGGAAATCAACAACAGGAGGTTGTCAGTTCCTTGGTTGTAGACTTATATCATGGCAATGTAAGAAGCAGACAATTGTGGCAACTTCTACAACTGAAGCTGAGTATGTAGCTGCTGCAAGTTGCTGTGGTCCATTTCTTTGGATTCAAAATCAACTGCTTGACTATGGGTATAATTTTATGAATACCATGATATACATTGACAATAGCAGTACAATATGCATTATTAAAAATCCAGTGCAACATTCTAAAACAAAACACATAGAAATTAGTCATCATTTTATAAGAGACTACAATGAGAAAAAGTTATTACAAGTTATTAAAATTCACACTGAGCAAAACTTTGCAGATCTTCTCACTAAAGTCTTTGATGTTGGAAGGTTTCAATACTTGGTAGCAAGTATTTGAATGCTTAATCCTTAAAGTTTTTAATCTGTGTGTTTTTGTACATGAAATTGGGTTTGTACTGCTAGGTTTGTCAATTGGTACTATTTTTGTATAGTTTGTACTACTAGTACAAATTAGACCTGTTATGTTTGAACTGTTAGTCATATGTTTATACTGCTTTGAAGTATATGGCTTGCCATTTGTTTTCTTGGTTTTAGACTAACATTTGCAGGTCATGGAGTTGATAATGACAAAATCAAGCACAAAGGATTTACTAGTGCATTGTGTGAGCAACTATTGGTAGATTGATTGCTGACATAATAGGTTGATGATGGACTAAATTTGGGCATCTCTTAACTAAGGTTGTATATCTAAATTAAGAGGTTCTTTAAAATTTCTTTCTTGAAATCTCATTATGATGTTTTTGCATTTGAATTGATGGCATAGTTAGTCAGATAGTAACTGATCTAACTCACTCTCTACCATTTTATACATTACGTATAATGTGTTAGTCCAAGGAAATCTAGTAGAGAGAATAGCGAGCAAAAGTGAATCTAACACATTTGTGTTAGAGGCAACACCTGCCATGAGTTGGAAACCCTGTCAAGAAAGCTCTTTGAATGAGTTTATCTGTTCACAGGCAGTTATTCATAACTGAAATTATTGGTTCTCATACAACCAGAGGTTGCATTAAACCAAAATTATGATTAAGCGTCTTCCTTTACACTTAATCCCTTCAAAATGGTTGTAAACAGTATTGTTTTAAATCAAAATTGAGTTTATACTGCTAAGTCAAAATTTTTCCAAAAAGTTAGTACTGCTAGGCAAGAAGTTAGTACTGGTAGGCTTAAGTTTGTACTACTGGATAACCGTTAGTACTGGTGCGAAATAGCAGCTTTTTGAAAATAGCCGTTGAGAGTTTGTTGAGATTTTTACTGATCAATATCTTATCTTAAGGGTTTCCTCTTTGGATATTTTAACCTTTAATTTATTATATTCACTTTTCTTCAATCAAAAGTTACCTTTCAATTGAATTCGGTCCAATAGAAACCCTCATAAGTCTTCTAAAATATCTCAATTCACTTTCTTCAACCTACTTTCTAACCTAAGTTACTCTAATCCCAGCAGTCAAATCAATATTTTACTGACAATAATGGCTACTTTAACTTTTGTCGACAAACACAACATGGTGGCATATTTGGAAAAACTAGAGGAGGATACTCAATTTCATCAGATAGTGGACTTTCTGAAAGCTTCCCACATAAGGTATTCATTAACTCTTAATCCCACTATCTATGTCTCCCAAATCAAAGAGTTTTGGCAGACTGCTACTGTCAGAACTATTGAGAATGGAGACAAACAATTAAATGCACCAGTAGATTGCAAAACCATCACTATTACTGAATCATCACTTAGGAGGCATCTCCACCTAGATGATGACAATGGTATTAGTGCTATGCCAAATACTGAAATTTTTGAAACTTTAACCAGAATGGGGTACAATATCCAATCACAATCTTTAACTTTTCAAAAGGTTGTTTTGCCCCACAATGGAGGTTTTTGATTCATACCATCCTTCATTATCTCAGTCCTAAGAAAACTTTATGGGAACAGTTCAGTAGCAATATTGCAACTGCTCTCATATGCTTATCAACTAATAGGACTTTCAACTTTTCAAAACTTATCTTTGAAGGAATGGTGAAAAATGTTGATAGCAAATCAAAGTTTTTGATGTATCCCAGGTTCATTGAAACTATTTTGAACATGAGGAAACCTCAGCTTCTACCTCATAAAAATGTTTATCAAACACCAAGACTTACCCAAAAACTTTTTAGCAATATGAGGATGGCCTCAAAAGGGTACAATGGGGTAGAAGTTCCTTTATTTGAATTAATGTTACAGGTACAAGGTGAAGGATCAACAAGCCCAGTTGACTCCCAACACACACCCACAAGCTCAGAACAATCAGCCTCACAACCCACCTCATCACCTGATAGGTATTCATCTAGAGAGGGCTCTATTGTACCTCAGCACAGAGTTCCTACCCCTACCCATGTTGCAGATGAGGGGACACTGTCAGTATAGGAAGGACTACTCCTACTGTCACAGGCTTAGAAGCTGGGCAGGAAAGAGGTAACATAAGTAAGACCCAAACTATGGCAACACCTACGGTACCTAGTTCTTTTGAACCAAGTACTAGTGGTGGAATCCTACGCCAACCGGATTTATTGGGTGGCTCAGATGCTCACCATGTGGTGGAGTCTGAGTCTTTGCCCCATGATGCACCTCTCCCTGAAGGTCACACATCAGGAAGTGTTGAGGGCAGTAAGACACTTAATGAATTGATGGAAATTTGTACAACTTTGTCTGATAAGGTTTCTACCTTGGAAGCTGAACTCAAAACTCATAAACAGGTCTTTGGAAGAGTCTACACCAAGCTAGTTTTGAAGGTGAAGAAATTGGAAAAGACAGTCAAGACCCTTCAAAGGAAAAGAATAGCCCAAATGATAGAATCTTCTGTATCATCTTCTTCATCAAGTTCAGCAGATGGTCAAAGTAAAGACAATGGTGAGGAATCTTCCAAAGAGGGGAGGAAGATTGCTCAATTAGATGAAGACCCTAATGTTTCTTTGGTCCAAGAGGAGTCTGGTACTCAAGGGAGGCCAGATAAGAAAATGGAAGAAGGTACTGCTCCAGAACAAGAAGGTACTGCTAATGCATTGCAAGGTACTGGCGGTGTTTCTCAAGGTACTGCTGGTGCAGTGTATAAAAGAAGACCAAAAAGACTAAGAACAGCTAAGGGTAAAGCCATAATGGTAGAAGAAGAACCATCAGTGAAGAAAATCAAGAAAAGTCAAGTTCAAAATGCTCTTGATGAAGAATTAGCTCAGAGACTTCATGAAGAAGAATTAGCTAGAGCAGCTGAAGAAGAGAAGATTGCTTAAGTGTTGACAGAACAAAAACTATTATCTGAAGTACAAGAATTAATTGCTCAAGAAGCTGCTGATAGGGAGTTAGCTGCTAAGTTACAAGAGGAGGAAAGGTCACAATTCACACAAGAAGAACAAGAACAGGCAATATATGACCTTTTGGAGCAAATAAAAAAAATTCAAAGCAAGAAAAAGGTTGCAATGAAGAAACCTCCTACAAGGAAGAAACAATTGACTTACATGAAGGCTTATTTGAAGCACCAAGACAATTGGAAAGAAAACACTTCAAAGGAAGAACTTATGAAGAAATAGAAAAGATATACATCAATAGTCATAGAAGAATGCAGATTTTCCTACGAGGGGATACAGTTGAAGGCAGAGGAGAGAAAAGAGCTGCTGAAAAATTGGAATCAGAGGAGTCCAAGAAGCAGAAGATAGAGGAAGAAAAGCAGGATGACACAGTTGAAGAAGAAGAAGAGGAAGTATTGACTAATGAACAGATCCATGGTATGATGGTGGTAGTCCCAGAATCACTCAATGTAGATCCCATTCAAGCCAAACATCCCATAATTGATTGGGAGGTTTATTCAGATGGAGCTATTAAAGGTTGGAAAATCATCAGGGTAGGAGGTCAATCTGAAGTATGCAAATTCTTTGAAGACATGATCAAAGCATTTGATAGAGAAGACTTGGATAAGCTTTGGAGCCTAGTTCAAGAGAGATTCAATACCACTGATCTTACTGATGATAAAGACAAAGAACTATGGGTAGAATTGAAGAGACTATATGAACCTGACACAGGTGAGGCTATATGGAGATTCCAGGTTCATCACTTAGCTACGACATGGAGATTTTTTGACAACTGTGGAGTGCACAAAGTATCTACTAAAGCAGGATTGGAAATCTACATGCTTGTTGAGAAGGATTATCCACTAAGAGCAGAAGTATTAATGATCATGCTAGCATCCAGACTCAAGGTTGATGAAGAGTCAGAAATGGCAAGAGAGTTGATAAGAAAAATATTTCAACTATCAGAAGATATGAAGGCCAGAAGACTAAGATTGACAATGTAGTGTTTGGAAGAGTCCTCACAATCCTCATAAGGTACTCATTTAATTCAGAAAACTTTGATGATTTAGGATAAACCACAAGTTTAGGGGAGGATGGTTGGGAATTAAATGATTGAAGACTTACTACTGCTAGGAATTACACTAACAGTACAAACTGTTAATGTAATGCTGAAGACAACTAACAGTACAAACTGTCAAGTTAGTACTGCTAGTATAGATGAAGGTACTGCTGCATGATAAGGCTTTAGAAGACGTGTAAAAGATAAGTATGGAATAGATTGTATGTATATCACAATTAGTTAGAATTATACAGGTAGATAATTATCTTGTAAAAGACTCCTTATGTCTATAAAAGGAGGTCCTAGGTTAGATCAGAGATACAAGTCATATACGTTTTTGTTAAGATTCAAGGTCTTTGTAACCCTAGTGATATTGAGATCACTCGGATTATTTGCTAATAATATTGAATCGTTTGAAGTTACTTTCTGTGTTCATCATTCATACATTACTGTTACATCAAAACCAATCTTCTAAGTATTATCAAGTAGATTCTGCATACTTGGTAATATTAACTCAAAGTATCCTTAACACATTCTAAAGGTGTTTAGATCCTCTCACGTTAGATTCAATAGCTATGTGATATCTTATGAACACAATAATAACTAGTAAAGTAAGTAAAGTAAAGATAAGAGAAAAAGGAAGAAACTCAACCAAAGCGAGACACATAGATTTATAGTGGTTCGGCACGAAGCTCACTCTTCGCCCTACTCCACTCCCCGAGTACCACACTCGAGAGTTCAAAATCACTACGTCAACACACTCCCTTCAGGCGGAGCAAACCGTACACAAAGCTTACACCATGTTTAACGACACTAAGCGGAATGTTGGGTCCTAATCCTAGCTAGAACTAATCTACACAAAGCCCACGTGGCTACACGAACAAGCACTCTTGTCCACTTGGATTTCCACACAATCCAAGTCTTCACATGGACAATCACCCCGTCCAAATCTTCACACGGACGATCACCCCGTCCACTTGAATTTTCACCCGATCCAAGTCTTCACGAACCTTCACTAGGTCCTAGTCTTTACTTCTCGGACTCACACCAATTCCAAGTCTTCACACTCACCGACACACCGACTTACAGAAAGTTCTAATCTAGATACAACACTTCACGGACTTACACTTTGTCCGTATTTCTCCTAACACACCTAATCACGACTCACACGCAAGTCGGATACACAAATCTACACTATATACAATTTAGAGAGTTGTAACACGAGTTACGTTTGTGTGTGATGACTCTAACACTTCGTTTCTTGACGAATACGAGCGTTCTTCTCTTGAACTTTGATATAGAGGGTAACGAGATCACTTATAAACACATATCGACACGTTATAGTGATCAAAGAAAGGAGGAAGAAAGAACAGAATGTTTTTGTGCAAAGAGTGTTGGTTTTTCTGAGAAAACAGTGCAGTATTTATAGGTACCAGGAGGAGCGGGGGACGTTCCCTTAAAGTTGGACGGTCCCGTATATATAAGGGACCGTCGCCATGTTTACGGGACCGTCCCAACATACGCTCCTATTTTTGTCTTGATGTGGCGAAAGTTTATCTGGTGAAAAACTTATCTGATTTGAGCGGGAAAACTAGTTGTTGGGAGATTTGAAATTCAAATTTATTTTCTTTAATAAAATATTTCTTTGAAATTACAAAAATACTTTTGTAAAAATGTTTTGTCACATATAAATGTGAAGTTTTGAGAAAATAAAATCTTTGATCACTTTACTAATATCGGTATTGTGTTTGTTCATACCTGGAGTGATGTTTTAGTCGATACTTTGTCGAAACTATTTTCCTCGGTTAAAAACTTATCAAATGTAGTTTTACGTATCGTGTTTTTATATTTTGTGATTATCAAAACGTATAGATACTGAATAATGCAAATGACGTTTTTGACATTATTTGTATTAACATTATTTAGTAAAGATTTTGTTACTATTAAGTTTGAAAATTTTTAGATCTGATGAAGAAAGAGAGAGAGTGTGTGTGTGTGTGTGTGAACATGTGTTAATGTGAGTGTAAATAAATTTAGAATAAGATAAGTTACAAAACTACTAATAGATAGTAAGCCATGATATAAATAAATATAGCTGTTGGATGAAAAATGAATGAAGGGTCAAGATTGCATCATTTGACATTTGATCTTTAGATAAATATTGTTCTATCTAAAATAGATAATAGCTGAAATTGTTTCAGTTTACTTATCAAGCCATAAGTAAAAGGGAGAATTGCAAATATACCACTAAACTCAAAACTTGCATATTTCCCAAATGCAAGTTTTCAATGCATATTACAATGCAGTTAAGCATGTTTTGGTATATATGCAAATATGCAAGTTTTAGTGGGTATATATGCAATTGCCCCTAAGTAAAAACTCATCCAACTATATTAAAATTATAACCAAACATGCCAATTGGGCTTATCTAATGGGCCTGATACGTGGGATTTTAGAGTGTGCAACGTACTCTTGGTTCTACAAATGGCAATACACTTTGTTAGTTTGTTTTGACATTAAAGAGGATGGAAATAGCTTTATTACATTCCATGTAGGTGAACATTTTGTCTTGGGGAATCACCAACAGGCGAGTTACTACAAGAGATAACGTAGTGAACACGAGTTGATTTCAACTCTACTAGACATGCAATCGGTGATGACGACGGAGATTCATAGTTTTGGAAAATATTTGGTGGCCTTCGATTTATCGAAGAATGACACAAACTGGTGGAGCTTGGAGCACTTTCACTTCAAAAGTCTATGGTATATAACTATATATTACAACTAAATTTCAGAAAATATCAAAAGATTAATTAATGTGGTAGTGGGAGGAATTTTAGGGTGGTTTGATCGCGTGGGTATTGTAAGTTTACAATGACACAAAAACTACAAAACCTAGCCAAACTAATTGTAAACTTATAATACCGACGTGACCAAATCTAAAACTTGCTACTAGTGATCTAGGACTAAACAAGGACATAAAACTGTGAAAATCCAACACATTTAAGGTACAACCCTGACCTCTGGACCATCAAATGCAACATCATTTAGGGCAATCAGCGGGTAGATGGATGAGATGATGGTTACCATGGAACCCACTGCGCAAGCAATATGACATGAGACTGAAGCAAGAGATCAAGCAATCTTTGGCCACAAAAAAGAGATACGAGTGAACGGACTTATGAAAATATAAAAGAATGGGCCGACGGTAACTTGTTGATTTGTTAATGTTGTCGTCTTGTCGAGGAAGAAGGGAGATCGACGTTGAAGCCTAGACTTTTAGTGTGCAAGAACAACGTGATAGCTACAACATGACATCAAGTTATTAACAACAATAGAATGATCACATTACATACAATATATACAAACATATAATACGGATAAGATAGAAATAGTCAAACATTAACATTTTGATAAAATCAAAGCACATGTGTGTTTACAGAATACAACAATAGGAAGAAATAGATTCTTCTCCGGCAGTCGTAGAACCTTCAACGGCAGGTTTTACGCCAGGCCAGCCCTTGCACTGACAGTGTTGGCCCTCAGGGATCTTCTTGTAAACAGAAGATACGTGAAACCCGCAACCAGCCCAACTGGATTTGCCGCACTTGGAACACTTCACCTCGTAACACATCCTAATTCTTTCGATTTTTCTGAGGGTATAGTTTCTTGTGATGGATATCAATCTTTTTCTTTTTTTTTTAGATAACTAGAGTGTTTTTATAGACTGGCGGTTCAAAAGTCTTATTTCTGACGATAAGATAGAAATATTCAAACATTAACATTGGTATTGTCTTGTTCTTGTCAAAACTGGCGGTTCAAAAGTCTCTTTCTAGTAGCGGTATCTATGTAGGTAGAGTCACTTTATTTTGTAGCGGTATCTATGTAATTAACGAAATCTTTTGTAGCGGTTCAAAAGTCTCTTTTTCATTGGTAAATAAAGAATTAAAAGTAAAACGTTGTATTTGCGAAACATATGTAATAAACGAAATCTAATTTATTAATAAATATTTAAAATGTAAAATGTTGTATTGGCGAAACATATGTAATTAACCAGAGCTCTAAATGCATAGAAACGGTTACATTTTTATTGTAAATAAATAAAAAAAATTACAGTAAAATAATAAAAATTAGAATACATACACAAAAAGGTAAAAGTTGATGACAGATATTCATAAATGAAAAATTAAAGGAACCAACTAAAAGGTCGAGACTCGTGTTTGACACGATACCCTTAAAAAATATTCGTCGTCTGCTTCTTATGGTACAATGACCAAATCCGATGTATGTTAAATTTTATGGACAAATATTAAATGTGTATGACTAGAATCGAACTTGGGACCACGAGATTGCACACATTACGTATGAGGAATTAATGTACAATAATTAATATATAAACCGTCATGTATTTAATTATTTAAACACAAAAAATAACGACTAACGGACGTTAAGTAATTAACGGGAATTAACTAACGACCGTTAAAAAATAAAGGAAGGACTAGAGATGAAATTAGAGGGACAAGAAGATTCCGAAATCCCTTGGGGATATAGGAACCGATCGGCCATAGGGTTTACAAAGCCCAACCCATGTCAAACTTGTGCTCCAAGATTTCGAACTCTATAAATACAAAGGCTAGGGTTATTGTTTCTTACTCTTGCACTTGCTATAACCCTAGATCTCTTATTTTTCTCTTCTTCTTCCTTATTGCCGATCGATCCTTAACCCTTTAGGTTAGTCGATCCAAGTTTTTGTTAAACAAAATTGTTTTGGTTTAATTTGTGTTTAAAGATCTAGCAATCGCATTAGTTCGGTTATAGTACGTGTGTACAAGATTATGGTATCAACTCACTATAGTTGATATTCTTGGATTGAGATACAAAAAGGTAAGGGGTATCTCGTTAATCCACTTTGTTAATTAAAGAAGAAGATTGAAGTTGATTCTTGTTCTTGCTAGAATCAAAAGATATGTGTCTTTAATTTTTGGTTAATCTTTATATGTTAAAATATTGATCCTACGCTTCCGCAACGTGTAAGATGTTTATTAAATTAAAATATGATTGTCATGATTATTAAATTCTTACAGTGGCATCAAGAGCCGTTTTAACATGTAATTGAATTACCGAAACACATAAAAATCGAATCTTGGATTAGGATTACATGTTAGTCGATTTTTTTATGGTTTAGAACATAAAAAAAATCGAAACCCTAATTTTAGGGGGGGGGGCGATGCCCTCTTAATTAAAATTAGTTTTGGAACCCTAAAATTAGTAACATGTTTATGTGGTTAAAGGTTACGTATCTTGTGACTTGTAATTAATCCATGATGAAACAAGCATGTTTATCATGGATTAGGGTTTAAGTTAATTGTTAAATTGATTGTCACATGTAATTTATATAGATCTAAAATTAGGGAAGACCTCAATTATTAAATTAATGAATCTATTTATGTGGTACTTGGTATATATTTGCTAAGACTAACGCAATTGATTTTTCCATGCATGTGGCTCACCTACCATTGTAGGGGATAGTCTTAGTTAAACATATGCAAATTAAAAACATAGATAGATTATTAATAGGTTTTAGCAAAAGGTTTGCATGTGGCTACATGATTTAATTGTTAAGATTATGTGTACTGATGCGTGGTTTTGCGACCTTACAACAGGTTTTACCTCTTGAGGGATCTCAAGAGGCTTACAACCCCACCAGGCAGTGTACCTGACCGATGTAGTATAGTGTAGTGGTAAGTACGGGGGATTGATCGTTCTCCACAGGGAATAGTGTCGTTAGGATAATAGGTCTAAGGGTGAGGGAAGATTCTTTTTGTATTTTTTATGTTTTTATGAAAGCAAGTAAAATCTCGGGTTTGAATGAGTGGGCGGAATTAGTTGCTAGTCAACTAACCCAAATAACTACAAATGCAAATAAAATAAAATAACTGAAAATGAAAAGAGTTGTGAAACTTATATGGGGAGAAATGTGTTTACTTAGATTTCCTTACTCCCTAACTATCTTTTACCGGTTGATTAGTGCGTATTAATTGCGTGGATGACGGGTGTATTCCTTAATACCAATCGTGGGGTGGCCTACGTACTTCCCCAACTCTACAAGCTCCTACTTCACTCCTATGTCGAGCCGGCTAAGAAGCTCCTAACATGGGATCACTAGAATTCGCTCATGCATTAAATACAACCATAAAAACCTAGTACGCATTGGTTCATGTTTCTTAAGACGTTCAAGCAAGTTACCGAATAGGAGGTTAGCCAGTTTTCTTAAGTCTAACATCGATAAACAATCATCCAATACAATTAATAACACATTAACAACCGATAATCAATAGTTAGGTTTCATTAGATCTAAGCAAACACAAGATAAATCTAGCCTAGCATGTTAATCAAAAGACAAGAACAAGATATAATCAAACAACACATAGACATATTGATTGATTAAGTAATTACTTATCTTCAATTAAACATGGGAGATCCAAGGGTATGAAAACCCTTAAAAATAGCAGAAATTCATCTTAGGGTTTCTCCTCACAAAGTTGCACACTAATGACAAAAAATTGCAAAACTATATATAGAGTTTAAGGGCTGACGGCGTCACGTTATAGGACTTGACGCCGTCACCTCGCCGTGTCTAGGGTTCCCGGATGGCCTTCTTGACGCCGTCCCTTTGTAGTGCTCCAAAATCCGCTCTGGCTTATCAAGGCTTGACGCCGTCAGAAATGGGCTTGACGCCGTCTCGTTTTAAGTTAAACCGTGATGGCCTTGATCACCTTAAAGGGTGACGCCGTCAGAAATTCATTGTAAAATTCTTTGGCTTATCATGTGTATTTTTCATATCCACCTCTTTTGCCAAGCCATGACGCCGTCAAGAGTACTTTTCCATCCGATTTTGAGACTTTGTCGTTTTCTTCACTTTTATGCTCCAAAAACGTCCAAAATGCTTCCTTTTCCAGATTTCTTCTCCAAAGTACCTAAAATGACAAAAGGAACGATTTAGGGCAATATTTGATCAAATAAATACGATTTAGGGCTTAAATGACCCCCTAAAAGCGGTACACTTTTCGCTTCATCAAATACCCTTACACTTGAGATTTGCTTGTCCTCAAGCAAATGCGCTTTTATTCTAATCAAAATACAAGTTAGGGGTCATTTAACGCTAATATAAAAGTAATTACAACAAATAGTCGTTCCACTTTAATCATAATAAGCACGGAGATTACAAACTAGCACCTCACAAGTAGTGTTTAGATACTCACATCTCTCAGGTGTCATCAAAATAAATCTCATAAATGAAAACGGATTATATCTCTCACTACCTGTCATAGCAAATAGATTACCATAGGCTTGGGAAAGGATCAAAGACCTCCTCCACAAGGCGTAAGCACCTAAGATAAACTATCAAAGAGGGCTTTTACATGGGTTATAACGTGAGGTGTAGGGATATGATAAACACGGTTTTGTTGGATAAGGGATATTTTACTGGTGGCGAGTTAAAGATCTTGATTAATTACATGCACAATATGGCGTTGCTAAGCCAAGACTAGACTCGACTTAAGCTAAAAACAAAATAACAAAAACATAAAATAAACATAAAATCAAACGGGATGGTAGTCCGTATGTTTTTTCTACTTTTCTTTTTCTCATTTTTTTGTATTTTTCTTGATTTTTTCGATTTTTTTTTTTTTTTTTTTTCCATACACTCTTGCCCTACCATCCAAAATAATACATCATAGGGGCGTTGCATTCCCCTTACACTTGAACTTTTACATAACTTTACAAATAACTATTCTAATGACTCGAATTAAGATAATCGAAACACTTGGAGTACTTTTTTTTTTTTTTTTTAATATTTAGCACATATGGGGGTAATAAATGATGTTCTTCCCCATTACTCCATTACACTAGTACTTTACCCATGAGTCCCAATCGTCCCAAAACAATATGTACAAGGATATGACTCGACTTAGCAACCATGTAATCAATTAGATAATTAACTTGGGGTTTAAACAAATGTTGTCACAATAATGCACTAAAAATGAGTGCATACAAGGTAGGCTAAGGCGATTTGGGTGTACATTTAAGTGGGGTGTAAACAAATTCTTCCTTTAAGTAAAATGCTTAAAGTTAGAAACGAAAAGATAGGCTCTGAGGGGTGTACTAGGGGTATCGTGTACTAAAAATGAGTACAACGCACGGGGTGTGGGAGAATTACTTGACCAATGTAGCCAATGTAATTATAACAAAAACACAGGTGTAAAACAATGGGTTAATCCTAATGCCTCTTATCATGTAGTAAATCTAACTACACGAATGTAGTCTCACTTGTGGCCTCGGAATGGTCCTAACGCAAGTTCTAGAATCTAAGTGCTACCGGTACACACATCATAACATAAATGCTTTTCCTACCAATTCTAGGGGCGAACCTCACATATTTGGGGGTGGAAAATTTTTTAGTGGTACGTTTTTGTGCTAGTCATATAACTCCTATCCATGAGACGCTCATTAAGATCAAAGTTTCACTCCTATATGTTGTAAAAAATTTTAAATTTGGCACTAAAATTGCCCTAACAGGTATTTATCTCAGTTTTATTACACATCTACCATCAAACAAACAAAAATCAAGCGCAATTGTATTCTCTAAAGTATCGTACTTTACCCCCCCTTACACTTAAGATGAACATTGTCCCCAATGTTCAAATAACAAGATGTAAAAGTAAATAAGGTAAAAGAATGAAATCAAATACTCCCCTGATTCGCTCGGTGGATAAAGGGGTAACATGGTTAGATCTTCTTCCAATAAAATGTAGAAGCTTCAAGACTAATGCATCGCCAAAAGCTTGATTCCACATACATCTCCTTGTCCAAAATAACCTGTTAAACCTGAGAAAACAAACACGAAAACCTGCATAACATCGGCGGGATAAATCTATATATAAGGATATAATGCTTGTGGAATGATAATTTTGCAGATTCCTGGAGATTATAAGTTAGAGATTTAATAAAAACTTTTTATGAAAAAAAAAACTTTCAAAAATTTTTGAAAATTAAAACCTGACGCCGTCAGGTTGTAAAACATCACTATGACTCGATACAAGCATTTGACTCAAACAAATACTAATATGTATGTTAATTTATTATTGTTATGATTCATGTTCATTTGTTCTAATAAACCGATTTGGATTTCCCTTACACTTATCTTTTGCAAAATACCTTTATATGTAGTTAAGACGAAGTTAAAAACAAGATAAAGCATTTTCACAATTTACTTTTGAACATGAATCAATAATAATAAAATTTAAACACACATACGGAAACAAATAAAATCAAACAAACAAATAAATAAACACACAAAGCAAATAAAGCTTGGGTTGCCTCCCAAGAAGCGCTTGTTTTTGTTCGAGTCACGAGCCTGACTCTACCCTTATTTAACGGAAATAGGGGAGGTTTTCCCTACACTTAGGATTAAGTGTGGGTGAAAGTAGCGATACACACCCTTAGGGTGGAAATATACCACGTGAGGAAAGAGTGACGGGTGAATTATATGCTCAAAGGTGCGGGATCCCATCATCATAACCTTACCTAATTCAATTGGGTTAGTGGGCGGATTAAGATTTTCTCCTAGAAAGGGATCATCTTCTATCAACTTCGAGAGACTCCAAGTTAAGAATCCACTTTGACCTAATAAACCCGGTTTAAACCCATAATGTTTCTTGTGATCAATCATAAATGGGTGATGTAAGTATATAAGGTCATGGTTCACTCCTATGTTAGCTTCCTCTCTACAAGGCCTAGAGTCTACTACCTTAATCTTAACATTACCCAGACTACATGGTTTGATGGGTGGATCGGGACCTAATTCAATTCCTAAGTTCACATCTAAGGATGGAAGATTAGGTAACGGTTTTGGTTTAGGCTCCGGTTCATCAAAACTAGGAACTTCCATAGAACTAAAAGAAAGGTTATGACTACAAGTATTCAAACCTATATCCTCTAGTTGTGTTTGGTCCAAGGGTTCTACCTCTATTGGGGTTCCTATAGTCCCTTCTACTTCTTCCGGGTAAGTCACGGGCGGTGTGTATGCCTCGAATGATGGTAGGACTTGTGGGGTACTTTGTAGGTTTGTGTTATTTACCTCATCCTTCCTTGTCTCTATATCAATTATATCCACATCATGTGTTTTAGTAGAATCTAACCCAAACATGTTCCTAAGTATCTCAAATCCTTCTCTAGCCATTTCAAGTTCTAAGTCCGATTCATAAGAATCTTCCCCGATAACTTGATTGCTATGTTCAATTTGCCTAAAGGATTCATCATGTGTTCCTTGAGATTTAAAGTCATTGATCATAAAACCTAGGTCTTTTTGCTCAATATGCTCATGTTCGGCTAAATCCTCCTCAATTGTTTCCTCAAGTTGTGATGTATACAAACCCATTAATTCATTAAACTTATGGTTCACGGTTAGGAGGCTTTCCTCAAAATTTTTCCAAAGGGTCTTATTAAAAGGAGTTGATCCTAACAATGATTGTTTAATAGAAGCCACACATGCACATAATTCATCAAACCTATCAAACTTTATACCCATCTCCTCTTGTATATATCTAAGATCACTTAAAAATTCATTGGAACAACAGGAAGCAAATCTATCCGTGTAAAGTAATTGTTCCTCTATTGTTAATGATCTAAATGGAATTTCATCCGCCATGGTGACAAATGAAAATGGTTTTACAAATAAAGGGCACAAAGAAAAAGATAGACTAAAGAAAACCTAGAAAAATAAAATAAAAATCTCACTAGAAAGGAATCTAGTGAGTAGACCTAATAAAATAAAAATTCAACCTAAACAATAACTATTCCCCGACAGCGGCGCCAAAAACTTGATGCGTGGTTTTGCGACCTTACAACAGGTTTTACCTCTCGAGGGATCTCAAGAGGCTTACAACCCTACCAGGCAGTGTACCTGACCGATGTAGTATAGTGTAGTGGTAAGTACGGGGGATTGATCGTTCTCCACAAGGAATAGTGTCGTTAGGATTGAAAAACTACTCTAATAGGTCTAAGGGTGAGGGAAGATTCTTTTTGTATTTTTTAAGTTTTTATGAAAGCAAGTAAAATCTCAGGTTTGAATGAGTGGGCCGAATTAGTTGCTAGTCAACTAACCCAAATAACTACAAATGCAAATAAAATAAAATAACTGAAAATGAAAAGAGTTGTGAAACTTATATGGGGAGAAATGTGTTTACTTAGATTTCCTTACTCCCTAACTATCTTTTACCGGTTGATTAGTGCGTATTAATTGCGTGGATGACGGGTGTATTCCTTAATACCAATCGTGGGGTGGCCTACGTACTTCTCCAACTCTACAAGCTCCTACTTCACTCCTATGTCGAGCCGGATAAGAAGCTCCTAACATGGGATCACTAGAATTCGCTCATGCATTAAATACAACCATAAAAACCTAGTACGCATTGGTTCATGTTTCTTAAGACGTTCAAGCAAGTTACCGAATAGGAGGTTAGCCAGTTTTCTTAAGTCTAACATCGATAAACAATCATCCAATACAATTAATAACACATTAACAACCGATAATCAATAGTTAGGTTTCATTAGATCTAAGCAAACACAAGATAAATCTAGCCTAGCATGTTAATCAAAAGACAAGAACAAGATATAATCAAACAATACATAGACATATTGATTGATTAAGTAATTACTTATCTTTAATTAAACATGGGAGATCCAAGGGTATGAAAACCCTTAAAAATAGCAGAAATTCGTCTTAGGGTTTATCCTCACAAAGTTGCACACTAATGACAAAAAATTGCAAAACTATATATAGAGTTTAAGGGCTGACGGCGTCACGTTATAGGACTTGACGCCGTCACCTCGCCTTGTCTAGGGTTCCCGGATGGCCTTCTTGACGCCGTCCCTTTGTAGTGCTCCAAAATCCGCTCTGGCTTATCAAGGCTTGACGCCGTCAGAAATGGGCTTGACGCCGTCTCGTTTTAAGTTAAACCGTAATGGCCTTGATCACCTTAAAGGGTGACGCCGTCAGAAATTCATTGTAAAATTCTCTGGCTTATCATGTGTATTTTTCATATCCACCTCTTTTGCCAAGCCATGACGCCGTCAAGAGCAAGTCTTGATGCCGTCAAGAGTACTTTTCCAGCCGATTTTGAGACTTTGTCGTTTTCTTCACTTTTATGCTCCAAAAACGTCCAAAATGCTTCCTTTTCCAGATTTCTTCTCCAAAGTACCTAAAATGACAAAAGGAACGATTTAGGGCAATATTTGATCAAATAAATACGATTTAGGGCTTAAATGACCCCCTAAAAGCGGTACACTTTTCGCTTCATCATGTACTTATTTGGTTATTTATTTTTATTAATTACTTGATTTTTTGTTTAAATTGTATGACGAATTATAAGCAAAAAAAGGGTAATTTTTCGAATAGAAAATAAATTGACTTAATAACTATGAAACTTGATGTGATAAATTATACATATTGCAAAGTCTTATGTGCCGACAGTGGTTCGCTTCGCACGGTAATTTGCTCCCAGGCGAGACTAGCAATATTATAGTTTATAACATATTTTTTTTAAGACTTATAATCATAAACTTTTAATTGAGTGATGAGTTTTGTACCAATAGTGTGAACGGCTCACCCAGTTTTGACAAACTATAAGAGGGGTATAAGGAGGCTTGACATAAAATTGTCATCCGAAAGAGACGTGTTTTTAATTAGCCTTTGGGCAGACGTTTGTCTCTACGCTCCTTTGTGCGTCTAATTGGAGCTACCAAGTAAGCTATTTGTAGGTAATTCTTTGATTGGTGAACCCAATACCTCAATTAAAACTTTGTTGATTTAAATCTTAGCCTAATTGGTAAATAAAAATGTTTTGAAAACTTATGATACGAAGATGTGTGCATGCTTCTTCGTACATATTTTGATTGACACATCAAAATTAATACCCTAAAAATTTAAGTCCATGCTATCTAATTATAAGAAACATTTGGAGTTAATATTTAGCGTAAGTGAGACCTTACCTAGATTTTAATGACAAGGTAAATTTCCATTATGCGTGAGACCAGTAATGGAGAATTTGCAGTTTCTAAATTAGACGACTTAATTAAGTTGTTAGTGAGACCTAGAAACTTAAGGCATGAGATGGGATGAAACATGCTTACTTTGCAAATTATATTTGGCAAATATAAATCCCATAATGTTCTAGGAGTCGGAAATTGTTTGCCTATTATTGTTCGACAGATTTCCATATTTTGTACTCTCACTACTAGCAGATCAACTGATGTATTGAAACTATAAAAATTTGGATCCTAGTTTTCAAGAAGATTAAATGGTTATATGTATATTTCCTGGGTATTTTCTTTACTTGAAAATTTGTATTATTAGAATACTAAAATAGCCCGATTGCCCAAGTGCTAAGAGTATCCGTCCCGCTCACAGAAAATTCCCCCCTTAGCCCAGGGCAACTGATCCGACGGACCACAGGACGCCACGTCACCGACCAGAGTACCTCAACAACTGTTGCTACGATGTATAAGGGATGTATTGTATTTTGGGCAACTTTTGAATTTTGGGCAACAAATACATGAACAAAAGGATATTTTGGTCATTTTACGTGCATTAAAACTAGTTAGTTTTTTTTTAAATATATTATCCTGTAATTCGATAATTCGATTACAATTCATTACAAAAACACATCAATACACAAACAGCTTCTTTTCCATAGACAAAGCATCACACAAGTAACAAATCATAATTCCTTAACACCCTGTAATTCGATATGCCGATTCGGTTGTACCGTTGTAAAATCGTTGTTCGATCTACAGTGAAGTTGCTTGCAGAAGTCAAAGAAATTTTGTCGAAGGATAAAAAGCGGGAAAGGTTGTTTAGAAACACAGTCTTTGGTCCGTGGTTGGATATTCGGTTTTTCGATAATGACTGCCCTTTGATGCATTTTGTTTTACAACATCAGGTAAAAGTTTCTAACATATCGTCGGATTCCCCACCATTGCAGTTCAAAATTGGGGATGATTTGTTAGAGTTCGGGCGTAAGGAATTTTGTTTAATAACAGGGTTTCGATTTGGGAAAGTTTGTAAAAAAAAGAAAACAAATGCATTTCGTGACCGCGTATTTCCAGAAAAAAAGACAGATGGTATAAAATCTGTATATGGCAGTGATTGTTTGAAACTAGTTAAAGATCCAAATAGGTTCTTAGCTCTTTCGGATGAGGATGCTATTAGGTTGTGTCTTTTGATAGTTGCTATGTTGGTGTTTATGGGTATTGAAGAAAGGAATTGTATCCCTAATCATATACTGTCTTTGGTGGAGGACTTTGATGCTTGGAACGTTTTTCCCTGGGGTGAATACATGTGGCATAAATTTTATCAAAGGACTGTGAATGTTGTTGAGAGACACAGACCAGTTCATTTGGAGAAGTTGGAAAAAAACCCATATTACAATGCGACATACAATCTATACGGTTTTGCTTGGGCTTTCAAGGTATGCCATACTTTCTACTCTGTACTAAAGTTCAATACTATTGTTATATATATGTATCCGGTGTACAAAATGTTTGTATCTGTTTTCTATCCATTACTAGGTTTTTTGTATTAGATATATATTGAATATATAGTTTTGAACACGGTAATAACCTGCAGTTTGAACAATTTTCTTTTCCACATTATATACATTTTAAACAACCACATATTTCAGATATGGATTTTGGAGACATTTCCTAAAAGCGGCAACTGGTGGGCGAAAGACACGAACGTCATTCCACGAGGTCTTGCTTGGTCTAAATGTCAAAAGTTGCGAAGATCAGACCGTAAAACACTATTTGGACCGGTAAGCACCGCACTATCTTTGAAGGCTAATTTGTTGGACCCTTATTTAAATTTGTTCACATACAAAGTTATTTGCTATTTGTTTTTTTAGGAGTCAGTTCCTATTAAGGCACTTTATGCCACCAAACGCGAATTGAGACAACCGTGGTGTATTGCCAGCATCCCCTTTATAAAGGGTTTGTCTGATTCAGACCTGTCAAGTGCAGATGAAGACCAACAACCGGATAGCGCAGACGATGATCACCAACCTGCTAGCGCAGAGGATGACCGCCAACCTGATAGCGCAGACGATGACAACCAACTTTGTAGATCAGAGGATCACCAACAAGCTGGTAGCGCAGACGATCAACATGAAGCACCAAGTTTAGAAACTTTAGATAAAAATAATGTTGAAAACGCAAAAGGTGTCCAATCAGGCGAAGGCCAAGATGAAAAGAATTTTGGAACAAATCCTATTTTGGGCAAGATATTTGATTTGCAAATTGATATTTCGTTGATGGTGAAGCACGTAGCGTCTGTCCCTAAACAAGACATTCGCGAGCTGCTTCAGAAGGTGAAAACAAAATTTTCAGAGTTAGAGACAGTTATTAACGAAAGCACCGATGATCCAGATTTTCCAGTCAAGTCTGATGTGAACCCTGATATTTACATGGTTTGTATTCACCTTATATGTTTTATTCTCCTAACATTATACGAAGATCAATTCCTCGTTAAGTATTACACTTATCTCATTTTGTCAACTACAGACCCCGTCATCACGTTGTGAAGATGATGTTGATAATGGTGTTACGCGCCGAGATGTTGATGATGATCATGCTGATGATGATGTCGATCATGCGCATCCAATGGAAGTTGACAATCATGTTTGTTTAAAGGTTTACTTTTACTTTGTGTTTTTTTGGCATACGTTTATAAGTATCTCATTTCCCCGTTAATGTTTACCCTTTAATCGTACATTTAATTCATTAAATGTTGTATTATTTTGTCAACTACAGGGCACGCCATTAGCTTGTGAGGCTGATACTGGTGTTACGACCAGTGTTGCAGCCCATCACATGGAAATTGACATGGATGTTGGGCAGCAAGGCTACAACGAATCTCAGGTGGGTGGGATGGACGTTCTTGTAAAAGCATGTGAATTAGGGGTTACTCCTGACTTCCCTACTCTTGATCATCATCAACCTGCGAATCAAGTTGTGGCATCCCATGAGAAGGACATTAATCAAACAACATCCTTCGTCTACGGTGATGTATGTTATCTTGAAAAAAATACTTTTGCAAAATACAACCTTCCTTGTTTGCCTATTTATTTATACATCTTTATTGTACCAGTATCATCCGGTGGTATATGATGATGTCATGAGTTATATAAACGACGGAGCGGATGTCACTAGTGTTTCGTTAGAAGAAGTACCGTTTGACAATGAAAATGGTAAGGGTGTTGAGAATTCAAATGCTATTTGCGTGCATAAAGAACAAACAACCCCATTGCAGACATATGTTGAGGTACTTGGTTTAGTTTAAATTTAAAAAGGTTAATAATTGTTCCTTTCTATGTCTTGTGGTCGGTGTTAATTACAACCTATGCTATGCAGGAAGAGCAAACAACACCATTTCAACAAACACTCACCAACCATGGGTTTGCAAATGTGGTCGGTCCCAATGACAAACCTTGCTTGGACTCTGTTTTTTCTGAACGTAAAAAGAAGAAAATCTAAAAGAAAAAAAATGCGCATAAAGTTGCTCTAGTGGCTAAAGCCTTTAAATCAAAGCACGATAAGTTTTTTGAATCTCTGAATTCAGAGAACGTCCAATCCGCACTACTGACAAGAGCAGCTACTTGCAGAAAGAAGTTGATTGAGCCTATAGTCATTTTAGATGTAAAGCACCGTAAAACATTGATACTGAAATCACTATCTGGTTGGCCTATGCTAATATATGGTATGTGTCTTTTCAGGACGTATCTGGAAACCCAAGAACTCGGTCAATTACTGAGTTCTATTCGGCCAACCCAGATCCTTTTGTAGAGGTAGTCTGATTTGTTATTCTTAAATTAACAATATTATGATTCGTTTATTGTTAATCATTTATTTGTTTATTTTAGGATCTGACTCGACATTCCAAATTGAAAAAGGACAAGGTGTCTGTGCCCGATTCGCTTCGTGTTTATTTAAAGCAAAATAAACCAAAAAGCTATAAGTTTCCATGGGGCGGTCGTAACATTGTTTCTGATATGAAATTTTGGCTAGCGTTGGCATGTCTTGAAGATTGTAAAGGCGGTTGGATGTATGACTATGTAAGGAACCATCATCACTATCTGGTCAAATACATTTGTATATACTTTTGATTGAGTAACCACTATAAGTTTTATAATTTTTGTTTTGTGTACACAGCACTTGGATATATGGTTTGACCTTATGTGGTCACTTAGACCAAGCAATGCTGATTGGACCTTGGCAGGTTCTCTGTTCGCCCGACATATCTTGGCTGGTCAGATGTACAGTCATTATTCAGATGGAACAAGCTACCCTGTGGCTTGGCGAGATGTTGAAAAGGTTAGTTTGCCACAATCCTTTTTAAATATAATTTTAAGTGTATGCATATTAATATGTACATTCCTTTGTCTATATTTGGTTTATTTCCCCGTGAATGAACCTGATAAACACTGGTGTCTCGCTGAGCTTCACCTACGTACTGGTGTTGTTTCATTTTATGACACTCTTGGGTTGGTACATGGCAATGGTGCACGGTGGTGGAGAACTTTGAAAAGAATTTTGCCAAAACAACTTACCATGTATCTGGATCAGCAGGGTATATTGGCGAGCAAGGGCATATCAGCCGAGGAATATAAAATAACATACCAGTGTCCTGCAGTCCCGAAACAAGCAGACGTATATGGCGATTGCGGTGTATGGGTATGTATTATTTTATACCGATTGTGCCACAACCAACCACTGGAAGTAGATGACCCGCTTCAAACAGCTGTAGCATACCGTGAGTGGATGCTTCAATACTTGTGGAAGCACAAGGAGTTAATAAACAATGTTTAATGGTATTTGAAAGGTAGTAGAGTTGATTTAAAAATCTGTAACCCAAAATACAATTTACTATTATCTAGTAATCGTTGTTGTTTGTAACCGGTCAATAACATGTAACCCAACAATTTGAATTAGGTAGGAACAGCAGCAGCTTCAATTTCACCAGCAGTAGGATTCACCCATGCATTTCATGTTACATACAAGCACCTACTGCATCAGTGCATTTCACCAACTGCATGAATATCTGACATGGGAGTTTTATAGTTCCTGCAATGTGCATCATCTGTCAACACAGAGTGGAGTATATATCTTCATGTTAGCTGAATTGGAATATCCACTGAGTTTTGAAGTCTTAAGGGTGATGCTTACCTCAAAACTCAGGTGTGAACAACAATCGGATGTGGTTAAGGATTTACTACAAAGAATCTATGATCAGTGTCAAGCTATGAGGAATAAGATAGTTTAATTCAAGAAAAAACTTTGTGATTTGGTGTTGATCCCAGATGAGCCCTTGATAGATCTTTGTTAATTATCTTAGATATGAATGTAAAACAATATGTGTAGAAACTGTGTAGGATCGTGCCTCTTGATAGATCTTTGAGCCAAAAGAACTTGTACATAGCTTATTTAAACACAAAGCCAACTACTATGAGAATCTCTGTATAATAAACTTGTGCTTATGCGGATACTAAACACAAGAGTTGAAGAAGACAATGACTAAAAGACTTTGATCCTCTATGGATCTTGTATTAACTATTTTCTTTGGAATTGGATGCAAAACACAATGTCGTATGTTTCTGTTCCTAAAATAACTCTAACAAACATACAAAAAATACGCCATGACCAGCAGTAACAAACACTGCCAGCAGAAACTAAACAATGCTACCAGCAGGAACCATGACCGGCAGAAACCAACACTGCCAGCAGGAATCAAACTACACTAACAGCAGCAATGAAAATAAACATTATTCTAATAATTCCTAACAAACTGTTATCGAATTGACACAATATTAAACACTATGCGGAATGTATCGTTCAATGGTAAGAAGAAGACTATGTAAACAAATGAATTATGTCAACAAACACTTCAATATATGTATACGGTTATGGTGGAAGTAACAGGGTTACAAAAACCTTCAAGGTAATCAACTTAACAAACACTACGTACTTGTACCCTTTTGTACAAACATACTATCTTGGACAGAAGCTTGAAACATGGTCGTCAGATATCCGCAAAGCACTCTATCAAGCTCATCTGTTGGTTTTCCATTTCCATACTTGTTCTTCATTAATGCCGACAGGTTTACCAAATCCTTTTGGTCAATGTGTTTAAGCATTTGAGGAATTGTTTTAAACCTTTGCATTCTTCCAGCAACTCTGCGTATCTCAAACCAAGGAACTTTCCCATCATAACCAGCTTTCCATCCAATAACCGGAGATTTAACTGCCGAAGGAGCAGTATCCTCAAACAGGTCATCATCATCAGACACAACCTGGGTCACCAGTTGTAAATCAACCGTCTCTTTCTTTTTATACCCTGTTTCATCAATGCCTTCTGAACTACTCACTACCACTCGCCTAGTTCTCTTCTTCCTTCTGGCCATCGTTTTCATTCTTCTCCCAGTTCTTTTCACACCAATTGTAGACTTAGCCTTTGACTCTTTTTCCTTACTTTTGTTATCCTCCTCCACTTCTTCAGCATTAGGTTTGTTAGCCTCGTCTGCATCAGGTTTATCCTTAATCTCTTCCGCCGAAAGATGAGCATGTGCCTTTTCAGACTCTTCCACCATCATTTCTTTGCCTTTCCCAGATAGTTGCTTATTCACAATCAATTGCAAAAACCTTAGGGTAAATGTAATGTTCTCCTGAAACATTCTTTTTGAAGCCATCCATTACCATAGCCGAAAAATTAAAGGGTTTTCCTGTGGCCAGACAAATAATAGCAGATGCTTGCCTTGAACTGAACTCATTCCACGCTGTAGTTTTAGGACTCAGACAATGGAGAATGGTGTGAATAACAAATTTCCAGTGTGGGCAGAGAAGAGGTTTATAAAACGTTAAAACATCCTTTTTCTTCTCATAACCCATATTCTCAAGTTCTTTAAAAATTACATCATTTTCAAGGCAAATTATCTCTTCTTCATCTAAAAAGTTAAGAGCTTTTCTTATATATGATTCAGAAATAATTATCCGTTTGCCATCTACCATAGCCATTAAATTCTGTTCACCATTTTTTTTTGTTTGGGTCCTAACAGTAGACCAGAACTGTTCCATATGGGATGTGTATATAGTGGGATTTTCTGTTAATGCATACCTAAGGTGAGTAGCATTAAGAAAGTCAATAACGTCAGCAAATGCTTCAGCTCCTGGGACCTTTTCAAGAAATGCAACCTGATTGTGGCTGCTTGAGTATTTCCTTTCCGCCATTGTTTATTAGGGTTTTCAATTTGGGGGTACCGGCAATCAGATGATAACAGGTGTGTTAGGCTTTGTATTAAAGTGAAATTTGTGCGCACAAAGTGAATTGTGTGATCCAATTGTGATTTATTACCGTTCGGATTCTAATTCGGGTTATATTGGCGCCAAGTTACAAAACAGTCCCTTAACTTTCAAACCAAGCAGCAAGTTTACAAAAATTTGCAAAACAGCATGAAAATTTGTAAAAAGTTTTAGAAGCAGCAGAATCTTTTTAAGTTGCCCATGTTTTAAAAAGGGAAAAAGTTATAAATACATAATGTACTTTAAAAAAAAACTCATTATGCTCTATGAACTATACATATTGTCATTATACATAGCATTTTTCATTTTTGTACTTTTAAAAACTCATTATGCTCTATGGGAAAAAGTTATAAATACATAATGTACTTTAAAAAAAAACTCGAACTATACATATTGTCATTATACATAGAAAATGCTATGTATAATGACAATATGTATAGTTCATAGAGCATAATGAGTTTTTTTTAAAAGTACATTATGTATTTAAAACTTTTTCCCTTTTAAAAATTCCCGATTTTTTTTTTTTTTTTTTTAATTATTTTCTAAAGTTGCCCATCTTTTTAAATATGCCATTTAGGTTGTGCAACAGTACACACTCGTACATCTGCTTTAAAATTATTAATTTAATGCCACTTAACAGGTGCAATCATAATCAATGAGACAAATATATATGTGTGTCATTTTAGCCATTGCCTTCTCATACACAACAAACTTTATACATCCTACCTATAGCCCACCCATTTGCTCGAAACTATTTAAACTATGTCTGACAACATACCTTTGGATGTTCAAATAGATATCTTGAATAGGGTACCACTTAAAGGTATACTCCAGATACGTAGTGTTTCAAAGATATGGAAGGCAATCATAGATTCACAAATCTTCATCACTTCATACGGTGCTCGTCCCAATGATGAGTGTCTTTTTAATCTAAAAATTCACATCTAAACCTTGCATTTATGATGCCTTTAGGCACTTCTAGCGGCCTTACGTGCTTTATGTATGGTACTAACATGATGGCTGTTCTTTGGAACCCATCCATAAGAAAATCTGTTTGCATATTCATCCCTTTTTACAATAACCAAATAGAATGTTCAAAGATTGCTTTCGGTTTTGGTGTCCGTCCGGACACTCTAGACCCGACAATTGTCAAGGTATCTTATCCTGTTTTCAAAACTGGTTTTTGGTATGTGTCAGTCTTTTCATTGAACACTAAGACCTGGTCACGTGTCCAAGATTTTGAGTTGCCACGTCCCCTAATAAGATTGAAAAGAAAAAGTCAGGCAGTTGTCGGTCGTTTTATCTATTGGGGTGGCACTGAAAGGTTAGATAGTGCAAAGGGGGGGTCCCTACAAGGATTACACTTTGATTTCTTTTGATATGATTACCCGCCAATTTCACGTCATAGAGATACCTTCTCTTTTGAAAGTGGTAATGCCAGTTTCTTTTTCTGTTCACGAGCTAGGAAACTCTCTTGTGCTTTCTGGTATGATAATGAATTCTGAGGTCCCACTGTTCAGCGCATGGCTTTTGGAGGTAGATGGTGCATCCGTAACACGATTTTCAAATCTATTCTGCATCCCTACCCCCATGGCGATTAGGCTGGTTGGCTTTACAAGTAGGCAAGCTCCAATAGTGGAAGGCAATGTCGGAAACATTTTGGGTAACACAA
The DNA here is from genome assembly GCA_021014915.2 of Artemisia tridentata subsp. tridentata. Taxonomy (NCBI): domain Eukaryota; kingdom Viridiplantae; phylum Streptophyta; class Magnoliopsida; order Asterales; family Asteraceae; genus Artemisia; species Artemisia tridentata. The sequence goes on from CP139504.1 coordinate 264,057,660, forward strand.
TTTTTGTCTACGATCATCAGGTTGGACACTTTGTTAGTTTGGGAATTGAAGGAAATGCTGGTTCATTCTACATCGCTCCTTACAAAGAATCTCTTCTTCTGGCAAACCTCCCAGACCGTGCGTTGTACAGTACGTTTACATTTTAAGCTATCATTCAATTGCATTCGTATTATATACTGACACTCACAAATATTGTCTAGTACACTTACACATGTTAAAACGTTAACACTAATTTCATACATTTATCTGAACAGGTTTACCTCCGGTTTGAGAAGGTATGAAGTTATGGATCCAGATTCGTCGTTTGACAAGTTTTCAGTATGGCTTCGAAGTCTAGTGTCATTCGCCTTTGGAACCTTGTTACTGTCATCAACGGAAGGCGTTCGTTAACATGTAACCTTCAAATTATTGGCTACTATATAGTAATCGTACTGGTTTATCATTTCAGCAGATACTTAGTAATTGTACTATGTTATGTTTTTATTCTGTTGTATTATTTAAATTGTTTATGTTTGTCATGGTTTGCAACCGACGTACCAAAATAACAATAGAGCAACAATAGTTATGCCATAACTATTTTGGCCAACTTAAATACACCTTTTGGGTACCAAACTACTTTGCTCATTAAAACCCAATTGAACTCCAATGTCGTCTTGCTTGAAGCAGTTTTTGCTAAAAGTGTTGGAATAAAACAATTTTTATAAATCTTTATACAGTATTTGGTAATAACAAATAAGGTAATTGCAAACAACAAAATACGACGTTGATTGTCATAGAGTATTCAACCCATACATGCATAAACTACAAGAAGGTTTTGATCCTCTATGGATCGAATATAAACTAAAGATAATTGATATTGAAATTGATAAAGGTGTACATAACTCATAGACGGGTGTTTCTTTTATACTAACAACAACTGTGAAGAGATATACATGAATCTCTTCTAAAAATAAAGCTAACAAACTTTGTAAACATACGGGATAACTAACAAAAAAACCCGCAGTAATGACTACTATCGGCAGAAACAAAATATAACAATCAGCGGCAATGAGCTTGAGCAGGAACCACAACTGTCGGCAGGAACCAGCTTACACTATCGGCAGCAATGAGAAATATCTTATTTCCTGACTTCCTAACAAAAGTCAGCATATAACAATTCTAATCTCAATAAATATGGAAAGCTAATAAAAGATACCAAACTGGGAAAAGTGCACCAATGAAGTTCAATATGTTTCAACTCCCTACGAGAGTACAGTTGGGTTGGCAACATAACTGGTTCACCATACCAGTCTATTCATAATTGAAGTTATCTTGTCCAAACAGTGGTTTGGGTGCAACGTTAGAATGTCGGCTGAAATTTCCAAAGGTGTGAGTCTACTCAACCGCCTTCAACAGCAGCAGAAATTTGGCAAATTTAAAATGCTGGCCATCTAAAGTTGGCCATTTATAAGTTGGCCCTTTTTTTATGTTGCCCATTTATAAATTGCCCATAATTTTACGTTGCCCATTTTTTAGGTTGGCCATTTTTTAAAGTAATGCCCATTTTATTGTAAACGTTTCTAAAATTTGCCATGTACGTTGCGCTACAGTGCAGACAATGGAAATCTACTTTATGTTACATTTTCTTTTAATGCCACTTGACACTTTAGGCCTATATATTCTTCTGAATGACTGACGACTAAAATACTGACATGTTGTCTAGCCACAACGATGCATCAATATAAAGTTGCCCATCTTTTTTACATTGCCCAATTTTAGTAAACGTTGCCCAATTTTGCCACGTAGGTTGCTCTACAGTTCACAGGCACTTCTACCTGTAGGTGTAATCATAAGCAATTAGAATCCAATATATATGTGTCATCTACTTTATTTATTGTGTCTACTTTGAAAAGCCAAATCTTGTAAGGCTTTTAAAATGGAAAAATGTCGTATTTTTAAAAATAAATACGCAACAATCTTTTAGAGAATAGGTCACCAAATACGCACAACAACCTTTTAGTAAGTACAAAACCATATCACAGTAACATAAAAATATGAACAAAACATAAAAAAAATACAAATATACCAAATAAAAAATAAAGTGCACAACAATCTTTTAGAAAATACGTAATTACGTACCAAGTTTGGTAAAGGGACAAAGTACATACTGTAAATAGACATCGATCCATACAGCAAAAAAAAGTTTCACCAACTTTGGTAGTACATTTTAGATTGAGTATATGTACTAGCAAGATTTATTATTTGTACTTTGAGAACCCCATATTCTTCTGAACGACAGACTACACCGTTTATTTTTGGTACTTTGGTCAACCTTGCTGGGTAATTTGCGCAAATATTTATCGACGTTGGGCAACCTAGTTATGTGATTACTATAAGTGTATTAACATGTCACTTTCATCTCTTTTTCACGTGTTTATTTACTTATTATTTATTTTTATTTTTTTAAGTTGCCTATGTATTTAAGTTGCCCATATTTAGTAGCGCATCTTTTAAGGCTTTGTTGTAATGCATGTTTAAGTTGCCCACCTTTTAAGTTGCACATTTTTTTAGTTGCCCATTTTCTTAATACGTTGCGTAAATTTGACACGTAGTGTTCGTTATGCGTCTTGGACTGTAGGTAACTTCTATCTGGTTTGGAACTGATGTAAAGGGACAAATTACAGCAGTGTCGCTCTATAGTACACACAAGTTTAAAATTTTGCCAAATATTAAGTTGCCGATAATTTGAAAATTCCCCATTTTTTCAAACATTGCCTAATTTGAAAATGCCTTATTACGTTGCCCATTTTTTTTGTTGCACATCTGTTTAGTTGCCCATTTTTAAAGGTTGTTGTAATGCCTTTTTAAATTGCCCAATTAAAAAATTGCCCACCATTTTAAGTTGCCCAATCTTTAAGTTGGCCACCTTTTAAGTGTTGCCCATTTTCTTTCGGGGACTGTTAACCGGACGGGGGGACAAGGGTGGCAGGCCTTTTGTCTCCCCACTTATCCCCTATTTTTTCCCTGCACAGCACAGTTTTTGTCAGTTTCTGTTTCGTATTTTTGACAGTTTTAAGCGTTTGACTTATTAAACTTTATATTTTCTGTTCCGCATTTTCAGGTTTATAGCTTTTTGATATAAACAAAATTATAAAAAAAAAAAAAAAAAAAAAAAAAAATAAATAAATAAAAAAAAAAAAAAAAAGGGGAGGGTCCGGCTAACATTTTGGGGGAGGGTTAGTATATCCCATCCCTTTTCTCTTAAACGTTTGGTATTTTTGCCATGTAGTGTTCGTTTTAATTTAATGCCACTTCATGGGTCTACTCATAATACTCCCTCCGTCCCAAAATTAATGCCACATTCTTTTAGGAAAACATCACTATCACTACTTTATCTCTCTTACTTTTTTGCCAAATGACAAGTTTACCCTTAACCAATTAATTAATACTTCATTCTTTTAGGGCAACCTAGTTATGTGATTACTAAAAGTATGTGATTACCATAAGTGTATTCACATTTTAGTTTCCTCAATTTTTACGTATTTATTTGTTTAATTACTTATTATTTATATTTATTGTTATTTTTTTTATGGCGTTTAAAACAACAAACCAAGCAAGAGTATTTAAAAACCGTAATGGTTTATTTGTTTTTTAAAGGGCACCACTGTTCAATGAATTTACAATACTCACACCCGTAGTGATGCGATACAACTGTTCAGTGTAATTAGTAGCCGTAACGGTTAACTTTTTTAAGTATTTAAGGCACGCTTAACCAACATAACATATATTCGTTATTATCTATCACCCACTAAAGTAATAAAATATGGATCGGCCAACTTTAGAAGAACTAGCAAAGACAGCAAGCTCTAACCGTATGTCAGACATGTGGCTAATTGTAATCCAAGAGGAGACCAAAAGAGATTTTCAAATAGCAAGAAAACTGTTTGATGTAATTAAAGATCTGAATGATAGTATGGAGAAGAGGCAAGGTATTATTAATGACTTGAAATTCGATAAGAGTCTGCGTGCCGTGGAAAGTGCAGCATTCTTCAATGCCGTTCAAGAAAAGGAACTCGCCTTGAAGATAAAACTAGAAATTGACTGCAAGGAAGCACAGTTGCGGACATTCGAAAAAACGGCATTCTTGAAAAGATAAAGAAACTTTCATGAAGGTTTTATTGTTAGATTCCAGCATATGATATGGTGACTTTAGTGTGTTAAATTTGGAAGTAGTAATGTTTCATTATTGTGTATGATAAGGATGCATGAAATATTTTGTAGAATTGATTTGGCTACGTATCAATCATTTTGCTATTTGCTACAGTTTGAACTAGTGTGATTTATGAGCGCGTGAAATAGTGTGATTTTGTAAAATCAACTGGTTATGGTGGGTTCCTTTTGTAAAATCAACGATTTAATTAAATGTAATGGATCTTATGATTAACATTTTCAGTGTGTAATGTGTTATATGTTTTTACTTTTTGAGTGTCTTTGATATGTATTACAAACATAAACAGCTTACAAACGCAGTGACGAAACCATAAGACACATAACAAACATGATAATGTAAATCTGCAAAAACATAGAATTGGCTTGGACATGGCCAATAACATGACACCTATCTAACATGATAATGTAAATCTGGAAAAACATAGAAGGGAAGCGAAACGATTGCATAGGGACTATTCAGTTCATCAATTATTGTTGTTCTTGTTAATTAAATAATGACATTTTTAAGATATAATTAACAATAAAAAAATAAAAAATCGAATAAGATCACTATTCCCAAGTGAAGCAACAGTATTCTTATCGCTATATAAATCACTATTCAAGCTTGGGAAGATTTATAAGCTGAAAGATATCGTAAGAAAATGGGCAATAATTAAAAGATGGGCAACTTAAAAATGGGCAGCTTAAATGATGGGCAACCCAAAAATTGGGAAACTTAAAAAGGCATTATAACTAGGTAACAAAATTGTGCAACTTACAACACTGTGCAACAAAAAAAATGGGCAACTTAAAATGGGTAAAGTATATGTACTTGTGTGAGCTGTAGCGCAACCTACATGGCAAAATCTGGCAACGTTTAAATTTTTAATGGGCAATAATAAAAAGGTGAGCAACTTAAAAAATTGGGCAACTTTATAAAATTGGAAACTGCTAATTCGCTACTTTATGCTGCTAGGCACAAAAACTTTCTACTGCTGAGGTTTGTATTGGTCGCTTTGAAACTTGTCTTGTTCTACTGTTATTGGTGGTGCCATTTTACCATTTTATATGTTCAATTCATACAAAGGGGAAAAAAATACATTTGAAAAAACAATTACTCTTTACGAACGGTGTTATGATTACTTTTTATTATTATTTTAACCTTCCACGTATTTTATAACCAGTTGCCCAAATTTTATAAATAATTGCCCAAATTTTATAACTGTGTTGTGCTGTAAATTAGTGGACAGGAAGGGAGCAGCCTTTATAACAAGTTGCCCAACGTGACATGACCCAACTATTCACCAAGTCACTATCCAAAATTTACTTTTATAACACGTGGCGCAACGTGAGGAATATGTACTTCTTTTCGCGGGAACCAATAAACCCACACACCAAACCCCTATACCCACCATCATTACACACAAAGTATGTGGTTTAACAAAGGACGTTTACTTGGTTGGTTTTTTGTTGTAAAAGGCATGAAAAATATTAATATTAATAAGTTACAGTAATAAATAAATAAAGAAAGTAGGAAAGGTTCCAAATTTCTTTTGTAGGAAATTAAAAATAGTTACAATTAAGCCCCTTCATTATATCACGAATACATGTTCTCTCAATTCATTTACAAATGAAAGTAAGGAACTTTCCTACTTCATAAATAAAAACATAAACATTAAAGGAAACTGAAAATTAAAGGAAATGTTCGTTTGCAAGCAACTCTTTGTGATTGATTTTTCAAGGGATTATATAGCCTTAAGGGGAGGTTAATGGAATTAAATGTTGGGTTGGTTTGGAGTTAATTGGGGATTTGACGTTTGTCACACATCATTCATTGCTGCCGATTGACCATCTCATTGCTGCCGGTTGACTTAACGTTGCTGCTGGTAGTGTTTTTTAGTCAAAGGTACTCTGGTTGACTTCATTGCTGCGGACGTTTAACAATTTGGGGGATTAATTTTGGGAATAAATTAAATTCAAATTGGTCAAAGTTTACGCGAGAAATTTAGAATTTAAAGTTGCTAAATTTGGAAACCGTATTCACGAACTAAATATAAAATTCCTCTCCCAAAATAACCTCAGTCTCTCAAATCAATTTCTACCATTGTATATGTTCAACCCGAAACTAAGGTAAAAAACAATACATTTGTAAAAACACCAATTTTTTACAAATTGAGTTATTATTATTTATCATTATGAATTTAACCTTTCAGAAGGGAAGCGAAACGATTGCATAGGGAGTATTCAGTTCATCATTTATTGTTGTTGTTGTTAATTAAATAATGCCATTGTGGATATATAATTAAGCATAAAAAATTCAAAATTCAAATAAGATCACTATACACAAGTGAAGCAACAGTAATCTTATCGCTATATAAATCACTTCCAACCAAAGCAGAACGTGCGCATTCAACGAGAGTAACAAGTCTGAAATCCATAACCTATTACGATCCTCATCAAAATTAACCCAAGCCTACTAATAACTTTCAATCGGCTCTCAACCCAAGCCTACTAATAACTTTCAATCGGCTCTCACTGGAGTAACCTTGTAATTTTTTCCAGCATGCATCATAGAGTCGTTGTCTTTTCGATGTCCAAACGGCACGTGTTCATGTATATCTTGTTAATTCACCAGTTGCACAAGTTTAAAGCGGCCCTACAAATGGTCTCAGACAGGGTGGATCATTCTTATGATCTAGATCCGTTCTTAAATGACTGCTAATAACTTTTAGCCGTTCTTAAATGACGGCTAATAACATACAACCATCATCCTCTACCAAAACCCTAACATCAAAATCCCCTGCATGTTGTTGTCGAGTGTCTCCTTAAACGAGAAAGTTACATTCAACCTTTCTGGTGCGAGGATTTGCTCTAACTGCCTATCCACAAGCTTTTCCTTCACTCCCCCTCAGCACCACCAGTTGTTAAATACTGGTGGAATCTTGTTGGGAACTTAGTTCCATGTAAGTTTATGAGAGTGGAACATCCAAGGGTGTAATATGGTTAGTCTCAGTAATAACCATATTTGAAGGGAAAAATGGTGGATCATCAGAGGCTATTAAAGGGGGACAGATGGTTGGGAAGAGGATTAAAATCCCTTATTTCTCATCCTTGTTGCTGCCCTGCCCGGAAGGACAAAGGACATTCGTGCCGGCTAGGTTAAAATCCGGTTGATTTGCAATGAAAAAGCTACTTACAAGTGAAGATAACAGATTCAAGCTCCCGTCTCATTTGTACCTCATCAACATCATTAAAAATAGGATATGATTACCATAAGTGTATTAACTTTGCAGTTTCCTTTAATTTGTATGCATTTAGTAATTAGTTATGGGGAAATGATGACTAGTGTATAAAAGTGGGAAAGTTGCCTACTTTTCTTTCTAATTGAATGTAGATAACATGTATTCGTGACATAACGAAGGAGCTTAATTGTAACTATTTTTAATTTCCTGCAAAAGAAAGTAGGTACCTTTACCAATTGTTAATTTTCTTTTTCATGACTATCACATAAAAAAACCAAGCAAGAATACGTCCAGAGGAGCAAGGGTGTCACTACCAGTAGCAATGGAAGAGCTACCAGCAGCATCACATATTTAGTTGCCCATTATTAGTTGCCCAAGTTGTAAAACCACCACCATTTTACGTTGCCCATTTATTTAAGTTGTCCAAATGGAAGAGCTACCAGCAGCATCACATATTTAGTTGCACATTATTAGTTGCCCAATTTGTAAAACCACCACCATTTTACGTTGCCCATTTATTTAAGTTGTCCAATTAATTTTGATTGTTTTATCCATGAATTGTACAACAAAAAGACAAACCAATTAAACGTCGATACTTAAACAACATATTGTTTGTTCTTTCGAGTGATGGCAACAAAATTGGTTATGGCGGCCATGTAACAACTAAACCAAGCAGTTGAACATTTAGCCTACCAGCAGTAGAATGTTTATGACATGGCACTACCAATTTACCCAATTTAGTATAGTCATTTTTATGATGCTCAGTTTTAGTTGACCATCCTTTGTAAGTTGCCCAGTTTTTAAAACGATGCATAATTTTCCCATGTAGGTTGCGCTTCATACAGTACACAAAAGTACTTCAACTTTATTTTATTTCACAACCCAAAAAAAAAGTTTAAAATAAAAATAATAAAAAAAATTATAAAAAAAATTATATAGTGACCATTAACTTTCATTTAAAGTTACCCGTTTTAAAGTTGCCCATTTTTTAAATACCGCATAACGTTTTTTATAAGTTTTCCAAATTTTAAAAGTAAATATATACACAACGATATGAAAATTGATTTATGTTTTTTGAAAATCATTTTGTAAAAATATAAATACGTAAGGGTAATTTATATGGAATATAATTAAATACAAAAAGTGATAGGGTAATTTGTTGCATTGGAGTGATAGGTTTTTGCAAAAACCTTTTTATAGCATCATTTAATGCATTAAATGCAAAAAGTCATTAAAGACTTTTGCCATTGTAAATGCTCAACACAAGTTCATATATTTATTGTTTCTACTTTGCAAACAATCGTTTACTAACGTTTTTATAAAATGGAAGCAAACGTTGAATTTTTAAAAATAAATACACAACAAATAACATAAATAAAAGAACAAAACAGAAAAAAAAAAAATTAAAACCTACGAAATTAAAAATAAAGTACACAACAATGTTTTATAAAAAAGTTACACTACGAAATAATGTGGTGTTTTGGGTGAGAAGTCGCTTAAAAGAAGTGTATATACCACTTAGTATGGTTACAAGTTTTCCATGTCAGGCCTGCAAAAAAATTGAAGGAATCATTTTAATCCTTTGTTGTTTGATGTTGTAGGAGCCTTTTTAGCTTTATCGGGTCCTAACTCTATGCAATGAATTGCCCCTGTATCTCCCTAGTAGCGTGGGCTCTTCTCATTATCCATCTCCCTTTTCGTGATACCACTTTGATGCCAACGAGAGCCTTGATTCTTCTAACGAGACCCTTGATGGCCAACGGGAGTCTACTTCACTGGATGGGAGTTTAGATTGTAGAGCGTTATGGTTTAGAGTTATTAGTCGTCATTTAAGAACGACTAAGTGCTATTAGTAGTCATTTAAGAACATGTGTGGGCCGTGAGATGACCCTCTTGACGCTGCATGGTAACCCACTTAATGTGTGAGTACATGCTTGAATAAACGAGTATGTAAATGATGATCATTAGCAAATGACGTTTTGTCATTGAGTGAAGACCGTGGTTATAATATATGGTAAGCAACTTTATATTGTTATTCAGGAACCAGTCGTAAAAGAACGATAACATCTTCAACTTCTATAAAACGGTTGTGATTGTGTGTGTTAGATGTCCTTATTGTTTTTTGCGGGGTTGGTTGCGCCTTCTGTCGTTGTAAAAACCTTTTATAGAAGAGGAAACACTGTAGTTTCACGTGTGAACAGTGACGTTGCCTGACTCTTATTCGTCTGGCCACGTGCCTAAACTTGTAGCTGGCGTGCCTACCTTGCATGTTGGACTAGACATTAAGTGAATTGTCTTGTCTTTTCAAAGTCTTGGAAAGGTACACAAATTATCCAAGTTCAACTTGTTGCGAGTATCGACTGAAATTTCCAAATGTGGATAGTCTGCTCATTTTTTTTTTGTTTTTGGAAAGCCAATATAATTTATTGCCCAATTTTATAAAGGCATGTGTTATATTCACGGTACCTAGATTTTTATCCCTTTTATAAAGTTGCCTATTTTTTAGGGGATACACACTATAAAGTTGCCTATTTTAATTTATTTAGCCACGTGTCGATCAAATGGAGATATACAGAGCGCCCTTTTATTTATTTATTTATATACATTTTTTTTAAATTATTTATTCTCTATATAATACATAGATGGTGGACTCGGAAACATATGCATAAAATATTAGTAAAAATGTTGCCTTCAAAACAGGCCCCTTTAGCCTTTTCTTTCGGCCCAAACATTTTCTACTAGCCCACATCCACACAACCAATAGAATGTCTCCAGCAATGTTATACGTGGCTTCTCATCTTTAAGTCAATAGGGACATGTTTCGTTTAATTACGTAGCCACGTGTCGATCAAATGGAGCTCCACAAATCCTGCTCTTTATATATATGTATATAATAATAAATATAATTGGGGATTTGACGTTTGTCACACATCATTCATTGCTGCCGATTGACCATCTCATTGCTGCCGGTTGACTTAACGTTGCTGCTGGTAGTGTTTTTTATTCAAAGGTACTCTGGTTGACTTCATTGCTGCGGACGTTTAAGAATTTGGGGGATTAATTTTGAGAATAAATTAAATTCAAATTGGTCAAAGTTTACGCGAGAAATTTAGAATTTAAAGCTGCTAAATTTGCACATCTCAATCCCTGATTCAACACTATGGCAACCCTTGAATACAAAGAAGATCACAACAAAGTTGGATTTCTTGAATCTTCTGATCGAAGTGAAGGATATGATGAGATTCTTTCCTTCTTAAGAGGTTCCTCTCTTAGGTTTGCTATTACTCATTGCCCAATGGTGGTATATGACTCACTGGTGCGCCAATTTTGGGATACTGCTGTTGTTCGAACGATTGTGGGAAGACCTCAGGAGATAGTTGCAACGATTGATGGGCAAGAACACATTATTACTGAGGAGTCTATTCGAGTTCATCTTCAGCTAAATGATGAGAATGGGCTGTATGACTTATCTGAGCAGCAGATTTTAGATGGGATGGAAGCAATAGGGTATCCAATTGCTGGTAACTTTACATTTCTAAAGAAGAAGGTTTCACCTCAATGGAGGTTTCTTATTCACACTTTGTTGCAATGCCTTAGTAAAAAGTCTGGTGGGTGGGATCAATTTGCTAGTCACATTGCCTCTGCCCTTATTTGTTTGTCTGATGGGAGGGTATTCAATTGGTCTAAATACATATTTGAGGGAATGATAAGGAATATAGATAATGTTAAAACCAAATTCCTCATGTACCCTAGATTCTTACAAATCATTGTAGGTGTTCAGACCACTGACCCCTTACCTAGGATCATGGCTAAGTTGACTGCTAAATTGTTTGCAACTATGAAGACTAGATTTGTGGGAGACCATATGCCTCTTTTACCAGCTATGTTGCCTGGTGAACCTGCTGGAGCAGCTAATGCAGCTGGTGGTGCAGCTGATGCAGCTGGTGATGCAGTAGTCAATGCTGCTGATGCTAATCCACCCATTCCTGCTGGTACTGGGGCATCAGATGCTGCTGGTGCAAGTGCATCCAATGCTTCTGAAGCCCAGTTACCACCATCTCCCAGGGCGCCCTCACCTGAACCTATTGACCCAGTTGAGCCTATAGTCCAGACCACACCTGTAGGGCCTCATGTTGACCAACCAACACCCTCAGTTATGCCTTCTGTTGATGTTCCTTCCTCATCCAGGGTATCATATCCTAGTCCATCTAGGCAGCCTTTTGAGTTTGAAACCAATATTGGTGGAGATTCTCATGTGTCTCCACCCAGATCCAACGAAGCTCATCACACCACAGGTACTGGTGCAGCTGAGAATCTTGATGCTCTCACCTCTGTGTCAACTGTAGTTGACAGGTATAAGCAGAAAATTGCAGATTTGGAGTCTGCGTTACATGACACCGAAAAGGAGCTTGGAGACAAGGTGATTGCTTTGGAAAAGGAAGTGAAGGAAACAAAAGAGAATTTTCATTATACAATCCATAAGTTGGTTGATAGAGTTGCAACTTTGGAAGATCAGTTAAAGAGCAAGAAAAGAAAAGCTGTGCTTTCTGACTCAGAAGAGGGTGAGGCTGCTTTGAATTTGGACCCTCTAAAATTGTTGGCCAAAGCAAGTTCGGAAATTTCCGCCAAGTCTCCAGTCATTAGTACAAGGAGCAGGTACAAAAGGAGACTAGTGAAGAAGTATGATGTGGATGATGTATCTAGGAGTGCAGCTCTTACTGCTGATTCTTCTGTTCATGTTGATGCTGCTACTTCTTCTGGTACTCAAGACCTTTCTGTTGGTCATCTTTCCACTGGTGTTGCTGCTGATAGTTCTATCATTGCTTCTGGTAGTACTATCGTTCCCCCTAACGGTCAATCTATTCCTGCTGTCATTGATCCAGCTGGAATTGATAAAGCTGATCCTAAGCCTCATAGTGATCCACCTGGTAGCTCCTCCATTGCTACTGGTAATGTTACCATTGCCCCTGCAAGTGACACTCCCATTCCTGCTGTATCTGATCCTACTCCTGCAATGCTGGATGAACTTGGGGGTTTGGTCTCTGATAAAGAAAGGGCTGAGCAAGAAAGGTTGCTTAAAAACCATGAAGATGACATGATGGGGGAAGCCATGGCTAAGCAGCTTCATGCTGCAGATCTTGCTGCAGATTTAGCAACGACTGATAGACCTTTTACAACCACTTTGCCTCCAGAAAGACAAAAAGAGTTGGCTGCTGCTTCTTTACATTATTCTGAAGCAGATTGGATGCATCTTTCTTCTCAAGTGGCTGCCAATCCTAACCTGGCCAAGGAAATTTTGGGCATTGATATCTCAGATGATGATTTTCCTGCCAAAATGGTTGCATTGACAAAGCAAAGGACAAGGGCTCTTGCAGCACTCAAAGCCAAGGATAAAAGGAATAAACCTCTTACATATGCAGAAATGAGAAATGTTAAGAGACAAGTTGTCAAGAATCAGAGTATTCAATTTTGTTCTTCTGGGTGGACTATGGCTCAGGTGAGGAATATGTCAGATGAAGACCTAGACAGGTACTATGACAGGATCATGAAAGGTTTTCCAGCCAAGCCTTCATCTTCATTGGAAGAACCTTCTTCCAAGAGATTTAAAGTCACTGATTCTGCTGACCTTTCTGGTGATGTCTCTGTCCTTGATACTTCCTCACTCTCAAGAAAAAAGTTTTCTATTCCTGCTGATCACCAAGCTTCCGCTGCTCCTGAAACTGCTAAAACTGCTCAGTTTCAGTCATCCTCTTCTACTCCCAGCACCAGAAAAAAGAGTCATGCTAAGAAGCATTATGCTGAATCTATTGCAGAAATGGATGGTGAGGAGTTTATTCAGTTGGCTTCAGAGAGTGAATCTGAAGATTATTCCTCTCTTTTGTGTGGTCATATTGCTCATTGGCAAGTTGTGACTATACCTGGAGGGGAAGTCAATATGTTGTTCACACTGGATGGCAAAACCAAACAGTTCATCTTTCTTCGGGAGATTCTGCATTTGGTGACCAAAAAAGATTTGATTAACTTGTATCGAATGGTGGAACAGTATTATGAATCTAATAAGCCTTCTGGGTTTGGACTTCACCTTTGGGGTGATTTGAAAGTTTTAATGGATTCTCAAGTGGGAGGAGGTTCTTGTAATGTTTGGTCTGATCAACAGTCTTGGAGAGTTCATAGTTGGAGGTTGTATTCTCCTTCTAATGTTCATGTCCTTGAAACCATCTCTAATAAGGTGTTATGTATGTTTGCGGATGTTCAGTATCCTTTGTCTGTAGAGCTGATGGAAAGAATGCTTAAAAGTAAGTTGAAGGTCAGCAAAATGGCTGTTGGGAATGATATGACCACAGCTGAACAATTGGTTAGATTTATCAAAAATCAAATTGCCACTACCAAAGGTTGATCTGTTTGATTTTGGTATAAGCCTAAGGGGAGGCTTATTTTCTTGTTGTTGTTGTATAATTTTCTTTTCTTTCTTTCAGTACTAAAAAATAATTAAATAAATTAATAGAAAATTAAAAAAATTATAAAAATCTTCGTATTTAGTTTATTTTGCAAACTTGTTTGTTTTGAGGGCACCACTTGCAGGTACAGTGTTGGTTCTTGAACCACACAACAAATGGTATTCAACTTACCATGTCTAGCAGACAAGGAAAAGTTGGCTCACCATGAGGGTACGGCTCTGGTGTGATCCTCAAATCCGTTTATAGCTGTGATAGTTTGCTCAAAACTATTAGGGTACTTCAACTCACCCATGTTTAAGAACTGAGAGTTGAAATGGTGTTCAATTCACCATGGATTTTACCCTTTTGGGTTTCCTAAGAATTGGCTAGCCCACATGCATATGGCTTGTGGTAAAGGCAGTTTGAAAACCATATTTGGTACTCAATTCACCAAGGTTCTGCTGTAACCAAGAATTGGCTAGTCCTGAGCAAACGGCTACAGGTAAAGACAAGTCAAATCCGTTTATAGTTGATGATTTACTAAAAATCATATGGTTATCAATGTACCATGGTCTTACACACAAAAACATTGGCTACTCCAGTAGTGATGGCTATTGGTAAAGAGACATCAAATCCATTAATTTTCAATGATTCACCTCTCACAGGAGTTAACACACCTGGAAGTGATGAGAATAGTATGAAACTTAAGTGATTTGATGTACACATTGTCATAGTAGCAGTCAAGATCAAGAGAATTACATGGTAACCAGCTTAATTGGAGATGATTATATTATGTTGCTGCTTTTATATAGAGGTTGCTGCTGGAAATGTTTGCTTTAAAGATGTTGCTTCTGGTTACTTAATCTTGTTGCTGCGCAAGTGCAATCCTGCTGGTAGCTTTGGTGTGTTCCTGCTGGCAGTGTTTATTGCTGCTGGTCGTTGCTTATTTTTAGTATGTTAGTTACAGTTATTCTAGGAAGAGATTTGTGTTTATGTCTACACACGTTTCCGTAAAAGTCGTATTAGGGTTTCTTGCCTATAAAATAAACATACGGCTTAGAGTTTCATATATGTTTTGGTAATGGAATACAAAAGTTAATAAAAGATCCATACAGGATCATAGTTCATTAGTCATTGTCTTCTTCACAATCTTATATTTAGTTTCCGCATAAATATAAGTTTGTCATACAGAGATTTTTATTGGCTCAAAGATCAATCAAGGCGTCGATCCTACAAGTTTGGTTCTGCAACTTAGAGAGAAGCATAAGGGATAGTACAAAAATAACAGGCTCCTACCTATGTGTGTTCATTGCTCTCCTTAAGATTATTCATTATATTCGGCGTAGTGATTAATTTTGTTTGAATTCAAGAAAAAAAAAAGAAAGATCATTGCTCAACAGGGATTCAACAATTTATTTTACGTAAATACAAATAGAAAAAAATAGAGACCTCTGAAAAAAGGTGGGAACGGTCGCTTCTTTTGAATGGTGACTTCATAGACCATGCAATAGCTCTTGGAATCACATTAGGGTCTTTAATCCACCAACGTTCAGATCTTTCTAAAGACTCGAGTATCCAAATCTAAACAAATTGTAAAACACAAACATATCAATCAGTCCATCAAAATGTTCGGCTGAAAAATATATTATTAATAAAAATAAATACAAACCTGGAAAGCAAATACAAATCCAGACAAAGTATAGGTCGGAACAGATTTTGGGTTTTTCTTCAATACTAAAAGGTGGTTATCCGTGTGCTTATCCATTACATTATGAAGTTGGTCATATAAATGGGTCCAAATATGTTCACCCCACGGAAATGCATTCCAAGCTTCTAGGTTTTCAACCAACCTCATCAATGTGTCATCAACTTGGGATGTCAATAAACGACCCATAAAGATCACCTCTAAGACTAACAAAAGAGATATCCGTATTGCGTCTTGATCACATAGCTTGCGAAACTGCTCTTCATCCTCGATGACACCAATAAGGTATAGTTGGTTACAATCAAACCTCGCTTGTCAGGAAACACCCTATCACGAAATTTGAGAGCACCAGAAGTGTATAACTCAAAGCTCACACTTCCAAACCGCAACCCCGTCATTAGACAAAACTCAGGACGACCAAAATGCAGAGTATGTCCATCTAGGTAATAGATAAAGGGCATATCATAATGAGACTCGTCCACTCTTCTTTGTTTCCGTACCATATAGTCAATGAGGTGTGTTTCATGTTCAAAGTATAACAAATCCAACCATTTTCCAAAGCATGTACTCCTAAACAAGTTCCGTCGTTTTGCGTCTAATTTCCGATTTATCAACCAAAAGTAGTTGAGTTTGCTACTAATGATTAGTTTAGCTTCATAGTCCTAAAAGGAAAAAATATGTTAACTCAGAACATACAATTCATAACAAAATAAGTTTGAACACATGTATACAGCCAGCGTAAACACTATCATACACAGTTCAGATGATTACAACTTAACTACAACCACTTAGTGTTGGACCATAAGAATAGGGTGTTTTGCTTATGACCTTATTTGAATCAGGCATGGCGTATCAGATACAACCCAAAATCGTGGCTTATCAAATACATCCCAAAACAAAAATCAAATCATAATCCACATAAATGCATAAACAAACAAACAACACTATATTATACCAGATAAACAAAAATCAATAACGATACAAAACAAATGTAATAAAGATTCGTAATACGCTGTACATACCATATTATACCACATTTTTTCGAATCAAACAAACAATCGACGGTGTTAAATGATTTTATTGGAACACTGTTCAATGAACAGTTACTCTGTTTTCAGATGACAATCAGGGAAAACAATGGTAGTAGATTGGAGATTGAAATAATAGTGTAACAAGATAAACAAGCGCGAACATAAACCCAGTTTATTTTTTTTGACCGTGACTGTGAAACGAGATGGAGGGAAGAAGTGTATAGAGGAGATGCTGTTTGTTTTTAAATTTTTATTTTCGAATACGGTATGAACAGTAATGAAAGCAGAATAGTGTAAAATTTTTGAAATGACCAAAAAACCATCTGTAAAGTATACGGTTGCCCAACAAATAAAAGTTGCCCAAAATACACTACCGTACAATACGTGATTATACGAGTTGCCCTGGGCTAAGGGGGGAATTTTTTGAGATCGGGATAGATAGTCTTAGCGGTTGGGCAATCGGGGTATTTTAGTAATTATCCCAATAAAATAACTGAAAATGAAAAGAGTTGTGAAACTTATATGGGGAGAAATGTGTTTACTTAGATTTCCTTACTCCCTAACTATCTTTTACCGGTTGATTAGTGCGTATTAATTGCGTGGATGACGGGTGTATTCCTTAATACCAATCGTGGGGTGGCCTACGTACTTCCCCAACTCTACAAGATCCTACTTCACTCCTATGTCGAGCCGGCTAAGAAGCTCCTAACATGGGATCACTAGAATTCGCTCATGCATTAAATACAACCATAAAAACCTAGTACGCATTGGTTCATGTTTCTTAAGACGTTCAAGCAAGTTACCGAATAGGAGGTTAGCCAGTTTTCTTGAGTCTAACATCGATAAACAATCATCCAATACAATTAATAACACATTAACAACCGATAATCAATAGTTAGGTTTCATTAGATCTAAGCAAACACAAGATAAATCTAGCCTAGCATGTTAATCAAAAGACAAGAACAAGATATAATCAAACAACACATAGACATATTGATTGATTAAGTAATTACTTATCTTTAATTAAACATGGGAGATCCAAGGGTATGAAAACCCTTAAAAATAGCAGAAATTCGTCTTAGGGTTTCTCCTCACAAAGTTGCACACTAATGACAAAAAATTGCAAAACTATATATAGAGTTTAAGGGCTGACGGCGTCACGTTATAGGACTTGACGCCGTCACCTCGCCTTGTCTAGGGTTCCCGGATGGCCTTCTTGACGCCGTCCCTTTGTAGTGCTCCAAAATCCGCTCTGGCTTATCAAGGCTTGACGCCGTCAGAAATGGGCTTGACGCCGTCTCGTTTTAAGTTAAACCGTGATGGCCTTGATCACCTTAAAGGGTGACGCCGTCAGAAATTCATTGTAAAATTCTCTGGCTTATCATGTGTATTTTTCATATCCATCTCTTTTGCCAAGCCATGACGCCGTCAAGAGCAAGTCTTGACGCCGTCAAGAGTACTTTTCCAGCCGATTTTGAGACTTTGTCGTTTTCTTCACTTTTATGCTCCAAAAACGTCCAAAATGCTTCCTTTTCCAGATTTCTTCTCCAAAGTACCTAAAATGACAAAAGGAACGATTTAGGGCAATATTTGATCAAATAAATACGATTTAGGGCTTAAATGACCCCCTAAAAGCGGTACACTTTTCGCTTCATCATGTACTTATTTGGTTATTTATTTTTATTAATTACTTGATTTTTTGTTTAAATTGTATGACGAATTATAAGCAAAAAAAGGGTAATTTTTCGAATAGAAAATAAATTGACTTAATAACTATGAAACTTGATGTGATAAATTATACATATTGCAAAGTCTTATGTGCCGACAGTGGTTCGCTTCGCACGGTAATTTGCTCCCAGGCGAGACTAGCAATATTATAGTTTATAACATATTTTTTTTAAGACTTATAATCATAAACTTTTAATTGAGTGATGAGTTTTGTACCAATAGTGTGAACGGCTCACCCAGTTTTGACAAACTATAAGAGGGGTATAAGGAGGCTTGACATTAAATTGTCATCCGAAAGAGACGTGTTTTTAATTAGCCTTTGGGCAGACGTTTGTCTCTACGCTCCTTTGTGCGTCTAATTGGAGCTACCAAGTAAGCTATTTGTAGGTAATTCTTTGATTGGTGAACCCAATACCTCAATTAAAACTTTGTTGATTTAAATCTTAGCCTAATTGGTAAATAAAAATGTTTTGAAAACTTATGATACGAAGATGTGTGCATGCTTCTTCGTACATATTTTGATTGACACATCAAAATTAATACCCTAAAAATTTAAGTCCATGCTATCTAATTATAAGAAACATTTGGAGTTAATATTTAGCGTAAGTGAGACCTTACCTAGATTTTAATGACAAGGTAAATTTCCATTATGCGTGAGACCAGTAATGGAGAATTTGCAGTTTCTAAATTAGACGACTTAATTAAGTTGTTAGTGAGACCTAGAAACTTAAGGCATGAGATGGGATGAAACATGCTTACTTTGCAAATTATATTTGGCAAATATAAATCCCATAATGTTCTAGGAGTCGGAAATTGTTTGCCTATTATTGTTCGACAGATTTCCATATTTTGTACTCTCACTACTAGCAGATCAACTGATGTATTGAAACTATAAAAATTTGGATCCTAGTTTTCAAGAAGATTAAATGGTTATATGTATATTTCCTGGGTATTTTCTTTACTTGAAAATTTGTATTATTAGAATACTAATATTTGACCTTTTTCTGTAGAAATGGCTCAACCCGAAAATGTTGTACTAAGTTCTGCTTTCAAAAACCATTTTGAAAGGGAAAAATTGACTGGCCCAAATTTCAATGACTGGCATAGGTCACTCAGGTTTGTCTTCAGAGTGTCCAAAAAGCTGAAATATTTTACTAAGCCTTGCCCTCAAAAACCAGCTGCTACAAAACCTGAAGAGGCCAGACAAGTATGGCAATTGGAGTTCGAAAAGCACAATGAAGTTGCGTGCTTGATACTTGGAAGTATGGTTCCCAAATTGCAAAAGCAGTTTGAGAACTATTTTCCTAAAGATATGTTGGAAGAACTCCAAAAGACTAATGAGAAGCCACCAGCTGTTGAATTGTATGATTTGATCGATGCATTACACAGCTGCAAGCAGGGGGAAGGTAAACATGTTTGTGATCATGTGTTGGAAATGAAGATGTACATAGACAAACTACACCAGATCAACTATGTCTATCCTGAGAATGTGTGTGTGAACCTAATCAATAGGTCCTTGAACAAGGATTTTAAAGGTTTTGTTCAAAACTATAACATGCATTGCTCGGGGAAGACAGTCACAGAATTGCTCGCAATGCTTGTAGACTATGAGAAGGGTTTACCAAACAAGGCACCTACTCCTCAGGTATTAGCTATACAAGGAGCTAGGATCCAAAAGCCAAAACCACAGGCGAATAAAAAGGGTAAGGGTAAGGTTGACAAGGGTAAACAAGTTATGGCCTATCAACTTATGCCCAAGAAAAATAACCCTAAGAAGAACAAGGAGAATCCGAACTAGAAGGATCAGGCTTGTCACCACTGTCATGAGATAGGAAATTGGAAGCAGAACTGTCCACTCTATCTCGAAGAGTTGCGTGTGAAAAATATGAATGTTGAGGCTGGTAAACCCAGCACTTCAGGTAACTTTTTCATGATTGAATTATTTTCATTAACTCATAAAATAAATTCCTGGGTATACGATACTGGATGTGGTATTCATATTTGCAACACACTGCACGAATTTAGAGTTGAAAGGAGACTGACCTATGGGGAACAATATCTGCAAGCGGGCAATGGAGCACATGCAGCCGTTGAAGCTTAAATTAGTTTTGCCTTTGGGCTTAGTACTGTTCTTAAATAATTGTCATTATGCACCTACTATTGTTAGAGGTGTTGTTTCCTTTTCTTGTTTATTGAATATTGGTTTTCAACATACTGTTACAAGCAGTGGAATTTCTGTTTCGTTAAATAATATTTTTTATTTTAATGCTATTGCTGTGAATGGTGTATTTGAAATTGATATAAATGAATGCAATAATTATAATTCAATGTATAGTATCAATAATAAGAGAATCAAAAACAGTTTGGATTCATCTTATCTTTGGCATTGTCGACTTGCTCATATAGGCAAGACTCGCATGCAAAAGCTGCAACGTGATGGGCTTTTACAAGATATCAATGATGAATCATTTGATAAATGCGAATCTTGTATATCTGGGAAGATGACAAAGAAACCTTTGAATAATCGTATGGAAATGGCAACTGATCTACTTGGTTTGATACATACTGATGTATGTGGACCACTTAGACATGTGTCAAAGAGGGGTGCTAGCTACTTCTTAACCTTTACCGATGATTTCAGCCGTTATGGATATGTTTATTTACTTAAACATAAACATAAGGTCTTTGAAACATTTAAGGTTTCCAAAGCAAAAGTAGAATTGCAACTTGGAAAGAAGATTAAAGCTCTTCGACCTGACAGAGGTGGTGAATACCTGAGTCAAGAGTTTAAAGATTATTTAGCTGAGAATGGAATTGTCCAGCATCTCACTTCTCCATATACTCCACAACAAAATGGTGTATCTGAAAGAAGAAATCGTACATTATTGGACATGGTGCGATCAATGTTTAATCTTACAACTCTTCCTTTATCCTTTTGGGATTATGCCTTGGAATCTGCGATTCGCATTTTGAATATGGTTCCGACCGAAAAGGTTGATAAGACACCTTATGAGTTATGGTTTGGGAAAACGCCTAACTTGTCTTATTTAAAGGTCTGGGGTTGCGAGGCATTTGTTAAACGTGACTTTGCAGATAAACTCCAACAGAGATCTGTAAAGTGTATCTTTGTAGGATACCCAAAGGAAACGATGGGTTACTACTTTTACTACCCACCTGAAAACAAAGTAATTGTTGCTAGGTATGCAGATTTTCTTGAAAAAGATCTCATATATCAAGAATTCAGTGGGAGGATCTATGGTCTGGAAGATGATCAAGAAGATACATTACCTTCTGAAAACACTAGCGAACTTCCTATGGAACATGAAAGTCTGGGTCCTCCACCAGAAGTAGTTCCCATTCGCAGATCTGTGAGGACTGTGAAAGCACCTGAACGTCTATGTCTTAACGTAGAGTTTGAGGAAACTATATTTGGGGATCTTGGAGAACCTGCTAATTATAGAGCTGCCATGAATGATCCTGAAAAGGATAAATGGCAGATTGCTATGAATGGGGAAATACAATCCATGAGAGATAATCATGTCTGGATTGAAGTAGACCTTCCTCCCAATGCCAAGGTAGTTGGAAGTAAGTGGCTCTTCAAGAAGAAAACTGACATGGATGGCAATGTACACACTACAAGGCCCGTTTGGTAGCTAAAGGCTTTACCCAAACGTATGGTGTTGACTATGAGGAGACCTTTTCTCCTGTAGCTGACATTAGGGCTATTAGGATTCCCATAGCCATAGCAGCGTACTATGATTATGAGATTTGGCAAATGGATGTCAAAACCGCCTTCTTAAATGGTCGCCTAGATGAAGACATCTATATGGCGCAGCCTGAGGGGTTTGTGAATCCAGAATTTCCAAACCGTGTATGCAAACTTCAAAGATCCATTTATGGATTGAAGCAAGAATCACGGCAATGAAATAAGTGATTTGATGAAGAAATCATAAAGTTTGGGTTTACTCAAAATCTCGATGAGCCATGTGTATATCACAAAGCTAGTGGGAGTGATTTTATTTTCCTAGTCCTATATGTTGATGACATATTAATCATGGGTAAAAATATTCCAAGATTGAAAGAGGTGAAAGCCTATCTTGGGAAATGTTTTTCCATGATGAATTTAGGAGAAGCAACATACATTCTAGGAATCAAGATTTATGGAGATAGATCAAGGCGGTTGATTGGATTAAGCCAAAGTGCTTACATTGATAAAATATTGAAGAGATTCAATATGCAAAATTCCAAGAAGGGATATTTGCCGATGCAAGAGAATCATAGCTTAAGTAGCAAAGCATGTGCTTCAACACCTGAAGAGGTGGCACGCATGAAGAGAGACCCTTATGCTTCGGCTGTGGGATCGATTATGTATGCGGTGAGATGCACAAGGCCTGATGTGGCGTTTGCTCAAAATATAACCAGTCGATATCAACAGAATCCAAGTGAACTCCACTGGACTGCTGTTAAACATATTCTCAAGTACTTGAGAGCTACAAGAGATATGTTTTTAGTATATGGGGGAAATCCAGAAGTAGAACTTGATGTTACAGGTTATTGCGATGCTTCCTGGAAATGTGATAAAGATGATATGAAGTCTCAGACGGGTTATGTATTTGTTATTAATGGAGGAGCTGTGGATTGGAAGAGCTAGAAGCAGAGTACCATAGCGATGTCTGCAACAGAAAGTAAGTATATTGCTGCTTCAGAAGCTGCAATGGAAGCGGTCTGGATTAGGAAGTTCGTTTCAGGGCTTGGAATTATGACCACAATCGAAAACCCTATAAAGATGTATTGTGACAATTCAGCCGCAATTGCATTCGCCAATGAACCTGGAATCATGAAGGGCACCAGACATTTCCCGATTAAATATCACTATGTTCGAGAACAAGTGGAGATAGGTATAATTGAGTTACTCAAAGTTCACACATATAATAACCTAGCTGATCCTTTAACGAAGGCTTTACCTGGTGGAAAGCTTAATCAACATGCTGAAGGCATAGGACTTCGTTTAGCTAGTAGTTTCAAGCCCACCTGTGATTAGTGTTTGAATAATGGGATGTTATGAAGAATTATTATTTTAATGAAATAAAATACTTATTATGTTTGATTGTCATTTCCTTAATAATATATCATGTAGTTGCATGTTTAATCCTTAAATATATTGATTAGTCTAAATTGTCCGTTGTTGCTTAATGATATGGGAATATCATTAAATTAAGACAAATCTAAGTATTGGTAGAATATACTTGAAAGTATATTGATGCGTTGACATACCAATTTCACATGATACTCAATGAATTGAATATAGGACTTATCTCAACTTTATGAGTTTACTTTATGGATCTTGTCATTAAGTAAATCATGTATATATAGTTATCCTTAGACTTGAGATACCAGATAACTGTCATGGATGTAGTACATTTCTGTGAAGCAATTTACCGCTATACGTAACTGGTAGCTATAAGGATTGTTTTCAGGAGTGTTGCAAAGTTCATGGTTATGCTCGTAGTCAAGAGAGAATTTGTTCCTTAAAATTAGTTTGAAGTTTAATACTGCTGGGCCTCTCGTAGGGTTGACAAGATGTTTGTGAGGCCGCACCCAAGATCGCCCCTGAATGTGTTGAGATGATTTGGTAATCTTGCTCAATCAGAAACAACGAGAAATAGAATGGTTAATAAAGAATGACTGAGATCCATATCTTTATTAATGTAGTATTAGAAACAAAAGGATAAGTTTGATGATGAATCATCGAATGGTTTTTCTAGGAGACCACCACCCGAGTTGTACTAGGGGCATTGGCGTGTTGCTAGACGCTAACCAATGTCATTACACTATAATAGATGTCCAAGTGGGAGCTGTTAATTTTTATAGACAAATATTAAATGTGTATGACTAGAATCGAACTCGGGACCACGGGATTGCACACATTACGTATGAGTAATTAATGTACAATCATTAATATATAAACCGTTATGTATTTAATTATTTAAACACAAAAAATAATGACTAACGGACGTTAAGTAAATAACGGGAATTGACTAACGACCGTTAGGGAATAAAGGAAGGGCTAGAGATGAAATTAGAGGGACAAGAAGATTCCGGAATCCCTTGGGGATATAGGAACCGATCGGCCATAGGGTTTACAAAGCCCAACCCATGCCAAACTTGTGCTCCAAGATTTCTAACTCTATAAATACAAAGGCTAGGGTTATTGTTTCTTACTCTTGCACTTGCTATAACCCTAGATCTTTTATTTTTCTCTTCTTCTTCCTTATTGCCGATCGATCCTTAACCCTTTGGGTTAGTCGATCCAAGTTTTTGTCAAACAAAATTGTTTTGGTTTAATTTGTGTTTAAAGATCTAGCAATCGCATTAGTTCTGTAACACCCCAACCCGACAAGGGTCAAAATGCCACATTATGGTGTCAACAGAACAAACGCAAGCGGAAGACTTTTATAATTATTAAGGTTACAAAAGTTCAAAATAAAACTAAGGACATAATAAGTCTAAACAATCTTGACTATCAAACTAGAATACAAGTCTGAATCAAATCTAAATAGAAGATAACTCCAAAGTCTAATCCAAATGAAAAGGAAATCTATCATCGGGGTAGTCCACTAAGAGCTCCTATGCACTCTTCACTCAACCCAGCTTCCAACCTAAAACCTGCCGCAGGAAAAGAAATATCATATGTCAAAAGAATGAGAGATCAAAGTTCATCTGAACAAATATCATAAGTCAAATGAAATGGAGAAATAAGATAATACGAATCAGATAGTCATAATGAATCAAAGAATACAAACAGAAAAGGAAACGAACACGTCTAAATGAGACACTCGAATAGACCAAAGAATCACATAGGATAGCCACGAGCCTGTCTAAACAAGACACTCGAATAGACCACATAATCACATATACAAATCATATCAAATCATAAGTGTACGGAGAGGGGAGACCTCTCTAGTACCAAACGGAGTAGCTAGCTCCCAGATGTGAAATGGGGTATATGGCACGTACAACCAGTCACTAAATCATATCATAATCATATTAAATCATATCAAATCACATATACCTAGGATGCATCCATACGCCCCCCAAAAAACAAATCATATGTGTCCCATGTACTAGACAAGTATACACATATATCAAAATGGACAAGAGATTTCATATCATATCAAATAGGGACGCTGTGGATCAATCACACCTCCACAGAAAGTGTCATGCCATTGGTGCCTCAATGACATGGCCATGGTACCTCCATGGCTAGTTAGCTCGGGCGACTAAACAGAACAAATCATATCATGTCATAGAATCATATCATATGGAATCATAGCAATGGCTCATATCAACTGAATCATAACAAAGGATCACATAAATGGGATCATAACAAAGCTCATATCAAGCAAAGCAAACGAATCAAAGTCAAGGATCAAGAGTCATGAGAGAAGACACCCTTACTAAGAAAGGGTAGAATATTTGTACCTTATACAACGCAAATCAACAAACTAGGCAAGCACACCGAAACAGGAATCACTCCTTCTTCACAGAAACTATACAAATTAATGACCACATATTACTTATAAGTTCATTTTACAAGTTTACTTCTTATAGTTATTTATGTTTCACATTTAGAGTTTCTTTCTATTTTTAGAAACTTTTCATTTTAGTAACTTTCTATATTTAGTAACTTTTCATATTTAGTAAGTTTTCCGAATTAGTAACTTTGATACTTTAGGGTTATAAATGATAATTAAGTAAAGTTAAAGGCTTAAGATGACTAATTTCATAGTATAGGGTTTAATATTACCATTTATAATAGTTTAGGGTTTAAAGCATCATTATTGTAAAGTTCAGGGTCTCAAATGTAAATTATTGAATAATGCAACACTTCCTAGTTTAAGCCATTTTCATGCATCTCATACACATACACCCATGCAAATTATTTCACTTCGTTATTTTAGAAAAACCCAACTCGTCTTCAATTTAACCCAATAAAACCCTTATGTGCACTTACCTATTTTCGACCCCTTTTTATCCTACACTTAACTAAGTATTCAACACATGAACACCATATAATACACGACCTAACAAGACCTCATTTCCTTCTTTTATACCAGACTAATACTCGACCCATTTTGTCCCCTTGTTAACCCTTTTATACAAAACCAAAGACCAAACCAAACTACACATTTTGAACCACAATATTACCCAATGTCGACCCATGTTCCCTTGTGTTTAAACCCTTAAAGCCGACACTTATTATACACATACAACACACCATATTCAGTCCATTCGACACACATAATCATACCATTTAAACCACATAAAATCACACTTGACACACACATCCACATGCCATATTATATCAGTTAACTAGGACATATTAGTGAATCTGAAGCCCATTCTTATGATTTTTCATGCCGGCTAACTGAACTCAGAAAATTCTGAATTAATTCTCAATGATTCGTATATCATTTAAGTACCTTCACAAATTTTTATAGATTTTATTACCCATCACAAGTAATGTTTAAAAATCATCTTTCCCAGACCTATTCATAAATTTAACTGCACCTACATATAGAAAGTTTGCCTTTAGTAAACCCATTTCAACACTTCAGAAAAATCCACAAAATTTCCAGGAACTCAAAAATAACTTAAATATCACTCCTGTAAAAGGAGAGCTCCCATTTCCTTATGGTTTGAAAATGAAAATTCATAAACACCGACTGATGTTTGAGTTCCCAAAACACAGGTTTGACATATGATCCCATAAATTCATAAACATGACCAATACGACTCCAATTCACTCCAAACCAATTGGATAACTTATTTAGGACCTTAAACTAGGTTTACAATCAAAAATCCAGTATTAACCACTTATAAAACTCGAGTTATAATGCACACATATTCAGGTTCCGAAACTGTCCAGTTGAGAACTCCATTTTAGACCATTAAATAACATGTTTACTTATACAAACGCCTATGTGACCTTTAAATAACATGAGACCTGCATAAATTATAATTTTAACATGTTCATATGTTCATACCAAGGTCACACCATCACCCCGAGCCAAAACAAAACAGAAACCTCCACATAAAATCATAGATTTCAAGTTAACAAACAGCCTGGGGTTTCTCTTTTCGGTTGCCATTTTAATGATCATATACAACAGATTTTTAGGGCTTGTATTAGGTTAGTTTTAGGTCTATATAAGAGAGCAACAATATGTTTAATGACCAGATTTAAGGTGTATATGGCTACGGACTCAGAAACAAAACAGAAAATAGATTCGACATATTTTACAATCTATTTCCATGATTTCATGTGATCATATAACCCCTTTCATTTGTATTCTTATTAGGTCGATATTAGCTTATTTCCAGGTTACCATTCATGAGTATTTTAGGTGTAAGAATGTCGAGGGAAACAAAGAACAAGATCATGAATAACTTGGATCGAATAGAAGAGAGAAAACAAGAACCAAGACTCACACTAGAACCTGATTTGAAGCCAGCACAAAACCCTTAAATCCCTATTACACCTCGATCCACCACAGCCTTATTATGCCCTTTTCACCCTTCACGAATCACCCTTTTTAATCCTTCATTGCACCTCCTTTGCACCACTTGAATGGGATCAAAATAAAGAGTCGACTGGAAATTTTTCTTTAGGTTTTCAAGTGTTTTACTGCATGATATTCTCGGTATATACTTTTCAGAAGAGAAAGATGGTAGTATGGCCTGGTGTTTTAGACCAAGCAGTATGGAGATACGGGAATGTATCTGTTAGGCGTGCATATATTTTATTCAGCCCAATGCAACTTGTAAAGTGTGTATAGAATGTGAGTATGGGCCTTGATAATATGATATGGGTTTTTAATAAAACAAGATGTCGATTTATTTATTTATTTTTTTTTTATATTATTTTTTTTGTACATGTAATTCTTATGTTTGTAATCCTTGAATTGTAGGTTATAGTTACTTAGATTTATACGGGTTCCAAAAGTTCAAATCAGTAACGGTTTAGAAGTAACGTTTTAGGTTATTATAAGTTCGGTTATAGTACATGTGTACAAGATTGTGGTATCAACTCACTATAGTTGATATTCTTGGATTGAGATACAAAAAGGTAAGGAGTATCTCGTTAATCCGCTTTGTTAATTAAAGAAGAAGATTGAAGTTGATTCTTGTTCTTGCTAGAATCAAAAGGTACGTGTCTTTATTTTTCGGTTAATCTTTATGTGTTAAAATATAGATCCCATGCTTCTGCAACGTGTAAGATGTTTATTAGATTAAAATATGATTGTCATGATTATTAAATTCTTACAATGTAGTGTCAGACGTGACAAACTTTTCTGGAATATCACAGACTTGATGGTGTGTTTTTTATCAAAGGAAAAACGGATATGGAGGATTGCAATTTTTATCTGTTCAAAATGAATGAGTCGTTGGGTTGTATATATACTAAAACTTGTCTTGGTTACCAAAAAATATCAGCTAAATAAAAGTCTAATTCGTAAATCAGCAGCCGTTTAAAAAAATAATTCTTAAAATCGTTTTAAAGTATGATAGGATTTTCAATTCGATTCTAAAAATTAGTTGAATAAGTTCCTTCTAAGACTGTCATGAAATTTGGAAATTAATTATGAAATCTGCGACAAAAAGATTCGCGCACAAGCTCGAATTTTTGGTGCTACATTCGTGTTCCACTCCATTTCCGACACTATTTAGCTCGTTGCGAAACTCTCTTTGAAGAGAAAGCAAATCCTTACTATTATATGTAAATATATAGGACGGGTTTTATGCCGTGCTAAGCACAGCCCAATAGAGTAATTTTTTTTTATCCTGTAAAGGTTTGATATATGCTTCAGAAGTATGCCAATTTTTAAAAAACATTCGTCTTTAAATAATGAAAAAACGTAAAAAAGAGCCTTACACATACAAAGTAATTAACAAGAAATACAAAAAGAAACTAAAGTAATCCATATATGATTTATCACATAAATCAAGCATGCAAAGGGGGACGAAAATAGCGAACAAGGCAAATATTGGTCAAATACAAATCTTTTTTCACATGTTCTTGCGGTCCTACCAAGTACCAACAATAGAAGACTCGTTGTATTTCTAGTTTAGAATTTAGAGTTTTAACTTGATAATTGTTGATAAAACAAAACTTGAGGGCATGTTTGGTTACGGGAAATGAAAGTAAAGAATTGAAATCAGCTCAATATCTCATGTTTGGTGCATTAGAGGAGTAAGAAAGCGGAAAAACTAGAACTCTCGTGAAATTGGA
Source organism: Artemisia tridentata subsp. tridentata (assembly GCA_021014915.2). NCBI lineage: Eukaryota > Viridiplantae > Streptophyta > Magnoliopsida > Asterales > Asteraceae > Artemisia > Artemisia tridentata. Next base: position 264,087,284 of record CP139504.1, read on the forward strand.
TCCTTTGTATTTTGAATTCTTTATTTTTGGGACGGAAATGGATTTTCTTAACAAAAATATCTCCGCCCATTTTATTAGAGAAATTAGATGGGTTTGAAAAAGGGGCCTATAAATAAGAAGGCAGGTGCAAATCAAATTTTTATCTCCAATAATTCAAGCTTTTGTTTGGTTAATGGTGGGTGCGCATATAAAATGGTTAATTTATATGTTAGAGTGTTTCGTATTTGCTTTTAAGGGATAATTCCATATTTACCCAACTTAAATATTAAAATTTTATATTTACTCAAAATACAAGTTTTTTAGTGCACATATACAATGCTTTTGAACCATGTATTGAGAAAATATGAAATTATGAGGTTTAAGTTGGGTATATATGGAATTTCCCCTTGCTTTAATTGTTTCACAGTGGGATTGATATGTAGTGCCCTACCATAGTTTCTCTTTTATAGTATTCTGGTCCATATGTAAGATGTTTTATGTTGCTACAATTTATTCCTTAAGCTGTTGTATTTTGAGGACAAAGACACATGAATACATGCTCCAGTTATCTATATTTTGTAGGCATGGTTGACACTAGTTACATTGCGCTAAGGCTAAGGCTAAAGGCCAAGTATGAAATAAAAGAACATGGACGACGGAAGAAGATCAAAAGCTTATGATACATTGATGGTATTGCACACGTCTAGAAAGTATGGCGTAGAAAATGGTTTCAAATTAGGATACAATCTAGCAGTTCAAAATTTGTTGGACGTAAATGTAGAAAACTAGAAAGGAGGCTGAATAGTTTTACCGATTAAAACTTCTTTTAAAAACTAATAGATTGACTTATGTCAATATAGTTTTGATGTGTTGGATATTGATGGTAGTAAAGCATATAAAACTAAACTACGAGAGAGAAATAGAGAGACACAACCATAACACAAGTATTTATAGTGGTTCCGCTACAAGGTCACCTACCTTGCCCTACTCCACTCCCCGAGTCACCTACTCGAGAGTTCGCAAACACTTCACAACACAAACTCCTTTCACTTGGCGGAGAAGCCTTCACAACGTCGCTTACACTTTATCCGGTACAAAGCTAGATACCGGGCTTTTTCACGAGGTAAAGCCAAACCTTCGTCGCCTACACTTTATCCGGTACAAGGCTAGATACCGGGTCCTTAGCACGGCGGACAAAACCAACACAACTAGCACAACAAGACTAAAGGAACCAACGTCCTTTTACACCTAACGACTCAACATATCTACAACACCCTTTTGAGAAGAAGAAAGAAAAAGATTCACTTATGTGATCTTAGAGGAGAAGAATCCTAGCAACTCATATCACGAGCTTGCAAATCTTCGTGAGGTAGTGATCTCGCCTTTTAGTAGGAATCTAGAGAATCACAAAGAAAGACTACATAGAAAGATCCTTGGATCTGTGGTTAGAGATTTTAGAACATAGAGAGAAGGTATGTCTAAAATGGGTGAGAAACAAGAGTGAAATGGCTCACTATTTATAGGCAAACTGTCCATAGTTCACCCGGATCCAGTGGACCCCTTCCCAAAGGGATCTGGCTAGTGTAATCCAAGGGATCCGACTATCTGGTATGAACAGTTCAAATTTTGGGTTACATTTCCAGGTTTTAGGTTATGGGTTATGATCCATGGATAAATGATGTAAAGCCTGATGTCAAGGACATCTTTTGGTCATGGGTCATGGACTTTGGTTTATGGGTTATGGACTTTGGGTCATGGGTCATGGGTTTTACCTGTTGGGAATTAAACCAACAGTTAGTACTGCCAGGCTAAATGTTTCAACTGTTGGAGAATAACACAAGCAGTACTAACTGCCAGTACAAACAATTTGTACTGCTTATGTTCTGAAAACGTGTAATATGATAAGTATAGAAAAGATTTAGTGAATATCCTATTTAGTTAGAGTTATACGAATATTATGGATATTATAGTTATCTTGTAAAGGACTCCTTGTTCTATAAAAGGATATCCTAGGTTAGGTTTATGATACAAGTCGTAGAGATTCAAGGTTGTGTAACCCTAGTGATAACATAGATCACTCGTATTATTGATAATAATATTGAATCGTTTTGGTTATACTCATTGTCTTCATTGTTCATACACATACACTGTTCCATTCATATATTATACGTACAACATCTTCTAAGTATTAACTAGTAAATTCCGCGTGCTAGTCAGTATCACTCAAAGTATCTCAAACACAAGGTGTGTGTTTATATCCTCACAAGTGGTATCAGAGCCAGGTTCTGATACTTTGAATTAGAAGATCCTCTTTTGATTAAGAAAAAGCAATGGACATGGAGATTACTGACTCAAGCTCAAAGGCTATGGTAGCCATTGATGGCTTAGGATTTGACTAGAGCTTTATGGAAGAGGAGGAAGCAGCACCTACTGAGATGACACTCATGGCTTTCTCTGATTCTGAGGTACAAGTTTTTAAATGTTTTAAATCATGTGATGCTTTACAAGAATTAGAAACTCTTAGAAAATACTATGATGAACAGAGAATAGAGCTAAACAATACTATTTTTAATTTGGCAAATCATAAAAGAGGTTTAGTTGTTTTAGAGGAGCAGATTGTTCACTATAAGAGTAATGAATCTAAATTTGCTGATGACATAGCTGTGCTTAAGAGAGACATATTTTTTAGAGATGCTGAAATTAAGTTTTTAAGAGAAGAGTTTGAAAAGCTTAAACAGGATAAAGAAAACATTCAATTAAGTGTTCACACTCTTGAATACACATCAAAAGGAGTTCAGAAATTAATTGAATGTCAAATAATCAACAAGGCTAAATCAGGTCTAGGTTATAAGTCTGTTCCACCTCCTCATAGAGGAATACCTGCACCTCCAGGTATAGACCTAGAACACACAGGTTTGCCTGAATTTCAACTACCCAAGCTAGAATATAGTCCTCAACAAAAGGAAAATGTAGTAGTTGACAAGCTTGTAGAAGTAAGTGAAAGCTTTGGGAGTGCAAGTGATAAATCACTCTCTGAGGACAAGGTGTCCTCTGCTAGGGATTCAGATGCTCCAACCATAGAGGATTGGACTTCTGATGATGATGAGGATGATCAGGTTAAGGTTAAACCTGATACTGTTAAGGTAGAAGGAACAAGAGTTCCTAAGGTGGTCAAAGTTAATACTGTTAGGCCTAAAACCAATGTTAGACATGTTAGGCAACCAGTAAGATATTGTGAAATGTATAGAGCCACACACAAGCCCAGAGGTAACCAAAGGAATTGGAACAACCTCAAGTCTCACCAACTAGGTGATGACTTTGTTTTCTATAGGAAAGCTTGTTTTAATTGTGGAGAGTTTGACCATCTTGCAGCTTATTGCAACAAAAGGGTAACTGGGTATTCAAACCATAGAGTGAACTTAGAAGGACCTCAAAATCACTCTAACCTTGGTAGAATGACACCCAGAGCAGTTCTACTTAATTCTGGCCCAAAACTAGTTTCTACTGCTAGACAAGCAGTTACTACTGCTAGACCATTTAGGACTTTTTACCCAAGACAAGCAGTTCAAAGTGCAAAAACATTTTTCAAATCTGCACCATCAACTGCTAGAAGGCCATTTCATAACAATGCAGTGATAAATAAACAAATTTGGAAACCTATGGTTGCAATTGCAAAGCCAGCAGTTCATACTGCTAGGCAAGCAGTTAATACTGGTAGTTTTAAAAATATTGCTAAGGGAAAGATGGGCAATGGTATTAATGCATCAGCATCTTGGGTTTGGAGACCACTTCAATCCAATGGTGCACCAACTGTTCTAAAAAGGTTTAATTATATAGATGCAAGAGGAAAACCAAATTCAGTGATGGCTTGGGTTCTCCAAGGAAATTAATTTACTTGTTTATGTGCAATGTTAGTCATATGCTTATAATGTTATGAGACAAGTGCTTTGCACTTTGTCTTCTATTTTTGGACTAACAATTGCAGGTTGATTGGAGTTTGTGAATTAAGTGTTTGATGCTTTGGATGGTGAGATGCTTTGGAATTTCAAGTGTGTGATCTATGCACACAATAAATGGTAATTGGTTCACCATGTCTAATCCACATCAAGAACCAACTAGTCCGGAGCAAACGGTTTCTGGTAAAGACTTCTCAAATCCATTTATGGTTGATAGTTTACCAAAAACTATATGGTTATCAACTCACCATATCTCACAATGAAGAGTTGGCTAGTCCAAAGCAAACGGCTATTGGTAAAGACACATCAAATCCGTTGTTAGCTGATAGTTTGCTAAAAACTATGTGTAAGCAGTATTGTTTTAAATCTATATTGAGTTTATACTGCTCCTCAAAATTTTTCTTCAAAATTAGTACTGCTAGTGCAAAGTTTGTACTGATAGTATAAACTTTGTACAGCTGAACTAGCCGTTGTAACTGTTGTGTCAGTAACTAATTTTTATAGCCGTTGGGTAAAATAACGTTTGTTACCATATATATAGGGTTTTTGTTAGGATAATTATCTTCTTTCTAAATATTACTTTCTTTCAAGATAATAATTATCCTTTACGCAAAATTCTCAAACCCTAACAGTATCTCTATAAAAACCCAATTGGCTTTTCACACCTTTAATTGAACCACATACGATCAATTTTCTGTTATAACTTGGATCATTAATAATGGCTGTTTTGGAGTTTGTTAAGACGCATAATCAGGTTGCTTTTCTAGAGAAAACAAAGGAAGGGGATGGACCTAAGTTCTATGAGATTGTGGATTTTCTCAACAATTCCTACATAAGGTATGCTTTGACTGTTAATCCCACTCTTTATTCCTCACAAATCAAACAGTTTTGGCAGACTTCATCTGTCATAACCCTTGATGAAGATGATGAGGATACACCTATCATTGCACTTAGTGCAACTGTGGATGGGCAAACCATCTATGTTACAGAAAAATCTTTAAGGAGACATCTCCATTTAGATAATTCAGATTGCATCATAGACTTGCCAAACACAGAAATTTTACATCATATTTTAAATATGGGGTGTGACACATCCAACAGACTTTTAACTTTTAAAAAGGGATGTTTCTCACCTCAATGGAGATTTTTAATACATATATTTCTTCACTGTATTAGTCCTAAAAGAACCTCATGGGAGCAATTCAATAGCAATATTGCTATTGCTCTTGTGTGTTTATCCACTAACAGAGTTTATAATTTTTCAAAAATGATTTTTGAAAGTATGGTGAAGAATGTGACATCTCCAACAAAATTTTTGATGTACCCAAGGTTCATTCAAACCATTTTAAATGCAAAGAAAAGTAATGCAAAGAAAAGTAAGTTACTTTTCCATAAAACAATTTTTCCTACTCCTTGCCTGCAACAAAAAGTGTTTCAAAATATGGCAATGGCAACTAGGTGTTGGAATGGGGAAATAACACCATTATCTCAAGATATGCTTGCTCAAATTCAAAATTTTCTGGGTGAAGGGTCAGTAAACCCAACTGCGCCCCAACACACACCCATTGTGGTTCCAGATACAACTCATACACCCCAGTCACCACAACCTATAGGAGAAGAACCAGAAAGGAGACTATGGTTGCTCAGCCTAGTCCTCCTACTCAAACCTTTGAAGCAGATGAGCCTATCAATTTTGATAGTATGGATGAGGCTTACACTACTACTTCTGGCTTAGTAGCTGGGCAGGCCAGTGTAAACATAACTAAGACCCCTACCATGGCAACATCTAATGTGCCAAGTCCTCAAAGACTTGTCACATGTGATGAAATCCCAAGCCAAATGGAAAATTTGGGTGGTTCAGGAGTACATCCTAGTCCAACTAGGGTAGAAACTGAATCTATGCCCCTTGATTCACCTCTCTAGCAGGTAACACAGCTAGAAGTGATGAGGGCAGATCTACACTTAATGAATTGATGGAACTCTGTACAAAATTATCTGAAAAGGTGGTATCCCTGGAGGATGAACTGAAGGGACACAAGAGGAACTTTGCCCTGGTCTACACCAAGTTAGTTACAAGAGTAAAGATATTGGAGGATCAAGTCAAGAAGAACAAGGGCAAAAGATCAAAGCTGGTACTATCTACAAGTTCTTCAAGTTCTGATTCAGATTCAAAGTCAGATGATGATGATGATTCTCCTAAACAGGGGAGGAAAATGAGGAAAACAAGGAAGACAGGATCACAAACTCAGGGGAGGACATTGTAGTTTGATGAAGAAGGTACTGGTGGTAATGGTAATGAACCAGAAGGAACTAGTGGTGATAATAAAGATATGGATATGGGTGAGCAAAGTGGTACTGATCAACAACAACAAGGTACTGCTGGAGTTGAACGAGCAGTACAAACTGCTGAGGTAGCAGTACAAACTGCTCAGGATAAGGGAAAGGGTATTCTAATTGATGAAGAGCCACAACCAAAGAAGATCAAGCCCAGAACACAAGCACAGATTGATTTTGATGAAGAAGTAGCAAGAAGGATGTATGAAGCTGAAGTAGCTAGTTTCATGGACGCTAAAAGATTGGAAAAAGAAAGAATGGTTTCAGATGCTGCTATTGCTCAGGAATCATTTGAAGAACATATCCAATATTTGATAGATACTGATCCAATAGTGAAGGCAAAGGCTGTACAACTTGTTTCAGATGAGAACCTAAGTGTGGAAGAAAGGTCAACTATGCTCACTAATTTCATCCTATCAAAGAATAAGGAAGTGGCTTTAGATGATCTATTGCAGAAAATCAAGGATAGAAAAAAGAAAGGTTATAAGAAGAAGATGCCTTCTAAGAAAGAGCATATAACTTTCATGAAGAGCTATTTGTAGAATCAAGCCTTTTGGAAGCAAAGTTACTTCAAAGGGAGATCAGATGCAGAGATAGAAAAGGCTTATTATGAAGCTTATGCAAGGATAAATAAGCCAATTCCAAAAGATTTCATAATTGATACTATGCACAGTAAAGAAGAGAAAAGAAAAGCTGAGTTGTTGGAATCAGACACATCAAAGAAGCAAAAGACTGCAACTGAGAGTTTATCACATGAACAGCTCAAGAATATGATATTGGTAGTTCCTGAATCTACAAACATCAGACCACTCCAAGCTAAACATCCAATCATAGATTGGGAAGTATTCACATATGGAAGGTTGAAAGGATGGAAGATTATAAGGGTAGGAGGAAAAACTGAGAAGTACAGGTTATTTGAAGATATGCTAAGAGGATTTGACAGAGAAGACCTCAATAAGTTGTGGAATTTGGTACAAGAAAGATTCAAAATCTCAGATCCTCTTGATGATAAAGAAAAGGAATTGTGGGTTCAGTTGAAGAGGTTATATGAACCAGATGGAGGAGAAGCAATCTAGAGGTTTCAAGCTGCTATCAAAGATGTTTCATGGAAGTTATTTGATACATGTGGTGTTCATAGGATTTGTACTGAAGATGGATTGGAGTATCGATTGAGTTATGAAGTACTTGCTGTGATGATTTCTTTAAAACTCAGGTGTGAAGAACATTCAGAAGTGGTTAAAGATTTAATTCAGAGAATCTATGATCAGTATGAATCTCTGAGGAAGAATAGAAGATGAAATGTTTGGAAGAATCCCCCATCATCTACAGAGTTTAATTCAAGAAGAAACTTAGTGATTCGGAGAGAAATCATAAGTTTAGGGGAGGATTGTTGGGAATTAAACCAACAGTTAGTACTGCCAGGCTAAATGTTTCAACTGTTGGAGAATAACACAAGCTGTAATACCTGAAATTTAGATAATGCGTAAAATTACCAAATTACCCCTGATAATATAAAACCTTATAAAACAACTTATAAAATTCCGAAATAATTCTAAAACATCTGAAATCGAACTATATCTGAAACAAAATAAATTTCTTAGACAATGTTACATCATTTAAATGTTCAAAAAAATAATCATACACATTTATTTTAAAAATTCCGAAAATTACAAATTAAATAAATATAATGTTTTAATTCTTTTTAATTAGATTATATGTAAAATAAATTTGGAAAAGGTCTAATAAAATCAAACCAATATATATCTTGATACTAAGCACCGAATATTCTGATCTTGCCCCCCTAAAGTCGGTTCTCAAAAGTTAAATCAAATCTCTTTTCTTTTTATTCTCCAAAACATAAACCGACTAAACCAAAAAACCCTAAGCGATCTAAGAAATTTGACCAAAGCTTCTGTACGAATTCTGGGCTTGAACAAGAAATTTTTTGGTGTTATTGGAGGTGCAAGGGAGCTAGGAAAATTAAGGGTTGCTGCGTTTTCTCCTTGGTTTGTTCTTGTTCTTGTTTTCTTGTCGATTTGCTCTAAATCAAGGTAATAATTCTTGCGACTAAACCAAACGTGTTAAAATTAATATGGCATTTTTCCAGTGATATTTAGATGTAATATAACTCATATAAAATATGTAAATCGATCGATGCATGCTAATTCTATGCGTATGAAAATATTATGGCTAAAGAACACGTAAATCACAATAATATGAAATCCAAATTTCTGGGCTTGATGGCTATTTTATTTAGACCTCATATGATGTAATAGACCTGGTAAAAATGATAGATCGAATTATGGTGGCCTAAATCAAGTCGTTGTAATTTTAATCTCTAAAACATACGTAAATATGCAATATATGTTAAATGAATTTTCTGGGCATGCTCACTATTTTTCGTGGGTTCCTTATAAGTAATATGATCTGGGAAAAATATGGTTTTGATTTTTAGAGGCCTAAAATTAACGTGGTTAATTATTGATAAAACCGGATTTTAGAAAAATAAAGAAATAAAATAAAAGGAAATCGTGGCTTCTAGGGTTTTAGTTCTTGGATTAATATCTGATCATTTAATGTGTTTTAAGGGTGAATAAATTATGGTTCAATGATTGGTGAAAAGTAGGGTTTATAATTGTTGTTAAAAAGTCTAGCCGATTTGAAGTTAAATGCATAAGGACCTGTTTTGCCAAGTTTGAAACTTCTGGGATATTTTTGTAAGATCATATACATCTGTAAGAATGTGGGAAAAATATAACTTTGGGGTCCTAAGTGTAAATTTTGCATAATAATGAATTAATGGGAATTTAGGGTTACGAATTGGAAGTAATTAAAAGTGAGGGACCAAAAGTGTAAATCTGGAATTCTGAAGTTGTTTTGTGTTAATACTGATATAAAAAGGTTGTTGTGTAATTTTGAGGATTTTTGGGCTAATTATGTAATTGTTATGGAATTATGACTTAATATATATGTTTTGTAAACTTAAAGGGCTAAATATGTAAATTCTGAATTCTGAGGGGTCAAATATGTAAAGTACTGACTTCTGATGGTATATTCTGTAAATTTGAAATGTAATATGTTTGGTTGGTAATTATGGATATTGTAGGGTTTAATTTGTAAGATATGTAATTATAAGGTTGATTTTGTAAATTATGAAACTAAAGGGGTATAATCTGTAAATTGTGAAACTTAAGGGAATGAAATATAATTCTGAATAAAATGAGTGTATAATTCTGTAACTTAAAGTATGTTCACTAATGACCTTGGAAATTATGAAGTTACGTTTAAAACCCTAAACTTTGTATAAGTTGTCATTTAAAACCCTAAACTTCTGTAACTTGATAAAATGTACTGTTGTTCCATAATAATCTCTGAATAAGGGTTAAACCTAATCTGAAATGATAAGATATGTTAATTCTGGAAAACCTGCTAATTATGGAAACTTACTAAATCTGGAAAGTTACTAAAAATAGAAAGTACATAAAATGAAGAGATAAACTAAAAAGAATAATCTGAATAAGGAACTTTGGTAATTCTGTCTTCCTCTTCCTTAGGTGTGAAGAAGGAGAAGTCTTGATCATCTGATTTCTGTGTTTGTTTGTCTGATTTCTGCTGTGCTAATAAGGTACATATATTCTGCCCTATTTCAGTAAGGGTGTTTCTTTCCCTTTTCTCTCAGCATTTCATTTTCCTTATTAGGATTCCCCATACCTTTGCTATGTTCCCCTCTGTTTGTAAATCTCTGTGTGATCTGTTTATCTTGAATCTTTGTTTGAACCTTCTGCTATGATTTTCCATTCTGAACCTTTGTTTTAAACTCTGAATTGAACCTTTGATATTTCTGGACTTTAGCATGAACCTTTTTGCCATGTACCCTTAAGATATGACCTTCTGATTTTGATAGTTCGTTTGACCTCTGACCTCTGACCTACAGTTTGATATCCGAGCCAATCACTAGGCATGAGGGTTTCATGTCCATGTCATTGATGCACCTTTGACATGACTCTAGGGCAGGAGAGTGATGACCTGTTCCGTCCCTGATTTATTTTATCTGGTGTGTTAAGGAGTTTCTGGCCACCGGGGGCGCAGGGATGCATCCTAGTTCTGATTCTGTTATCTGTTATCTGATATCTGTTTATATTTATGTTATCTGTTTATTATTATATCTGGTGACTGATGGTGTGTGCGATACACGTCACTCACATTATCTGGGAGTTGGCCACTCTACACAGGTTTGTTATATTATATTATCTGTTATCTGGGCTCGTGATGGATTTCTGTTTTCCCTAAACCTGATTTGTTTCATTATCTCTTTTTCATTCTTTTCTTGTTCCTTATTTCCTTTCCTATTCTTTCATTTTGATTCTGTATCTGTATAATCTGTATTCCTGATTTGTTCTGTACTGCTATCTGTTACCGTTTCTGTTTATCTATATATCTGTTCACTGAGCTCTCGTAGCTCAGCCGCATTTCTTTTCCTGCGGCAGGTACTTAAGCTAGGAAGCTGGGTTTTAGCTTTGGGATGAGAGCAATCTGATTTGGAGTTTTGACCTTAGTGTTTTTAGCTTTACCATCTGGATTTCTATTTATTTTGACATGCCATTGTTTAGGCATTTGAATATTGGATTTTTGTACTTCAGTTATTTTGTCTTGCATTTGGTATAAGTCATGTTGACTTATTTTGGATTTAATGTTAAGACTTCCGCTGTTTTATTTTTGAATGTTATGTTTGTTCTGATATGAAGCCATATATTTGTGACATCTTTGCCCTTGTCGGGTTGGGGTGTTACAATTTGTGGTATCAAAGCGACAGGCATTCGAAACCTGTAGGCTTAGGCCATTGACCTGTGAGGATTGGGTAGACATTAGGTTTCCTTTCGCGTACTCTTTTTCCTTATTCTGCTCTGTCATATTCTGCTTGATCTGACTAATCGTCTTCTTAATTCTATAGATGGTTAACACTCGTCACCAGGAGTATAATGCTGGAGGGGATGCTGAAATCCCCAATCTGGAGGCTTTGGTGGCTAATGCTATAGCCAATCTGTTACCGGGCCTTAACACTGATGCGGTGATCAACCGGCTTATCAGTGGTGGAGCTAGTTCATCTGGAGGTGCTGGTAGTTCTTCTGGTGGTGGGGGCCGACCCACTACCATTAATGGGTGGCTTGAGAGTTTCAATAAACTCAAGCCGTTGTCTTTCAGTTCTGCTGCTACTCCTCATGCTGTAGAGGACTGGATTACCCACATGGAGAAGCTGTTTGAGGTGCTAGGTTGTGAGGACGAGTTTAAGACTCGTTTGGCTGTGTTTAAGCTTGAAGGTGATGCACTTAACTGGTGGAAGGCGCACAAGGCAGCAAAAGGAGGCGATCCGTATGTTCTTGGTTGTTCTTGGGCTGATTTCCGCACTACATTCTATAATCGGTACTTCCCTGACTCTGAGCAGCAGAGGTTTATTCGGGAGTACAACACTATTTCCCAGCTAGATACTGAGACCGCAGGGGAATATCTGGAGCGGTTTCAGAGATTGGTCAGCTTTGTAGGCCCCACTGCTGGAGATTCAAGGCGTCAAGCCAAGCAATTCAAATGGGGACTCAAAAGGTTTGTAACCTGTATAAAGTTGATGTTTGTTTCCAATAGACCCTAATGCTCTTTTCAATTTACTCTGAATTAGGTGGGTGCTCAATCGTATACTCAATGATCAGTTTAAAGATCCGTTAGCATGTTGCGATGCAGCTCGCAACATTGAGATTTTTCATGAGGGAGTTGGTTTCAAGCGAAACCGTGATGGCGACAGGGTTCAGAATCAGAATCAGAGTCAGAATCGGGACAACAAGGGGTATTCTGGTAGGAACTTTGAGCAGCGAGGTCAGTCAGATCGTGGACGTGACTATCAGGGTCAGTCAGGTAGGAGTTATGATCAGAAGAGGAACGACTCGAAGGGTCAGGATTCGAGGTCGGTTTCTAGGCAGGGGAATGATCGTCATGGACGCAGTGACAGTCAGAAGCAGTGGAAGGATCAGCCTTCCAAGGGTTATCAGCAGCAGTCTCGAGGTTCTGGATCGGGTTCTCAGGCTTTACCTCCTCCTCCCATTTGTACTACTTGTGGGAAGAGTCATCCCGGACCGTGTCGTAGGGCTTCTGGGGCATGTTTCCGATGTAGGTCTTCTGAGCATCGGGTGAAAGATTGCCCTAAGCATAATCCGACCCCAGCTGTGCAGTATCTTCCTCCTCCTCCTCCGAACACAGGCCGTGTGTTTTCGACTACTCGGGATCAGGCAGCTAAATCATCAGGTACCATTACTGGCATTCTGCATATTGGTGATCATACTGTATTCATATTATTTGATACCGGCGCAACACACTCTTTTATATCTGTAAAACTAGCTCAGAAACTTAAAATAACTCCAACACCATTAATAAACCAACTATCTATTTCCACCCCAATGAAACACTGTGTCCTCCTCGATCATGTATATGTTAACTGTCCTCTCTGCTTTGATGACCGGGTTCGTCCGGCTAACTTACTTCCCTTGGATATGATTGATTTCGATGTCATCCTGGGCATGGATTGGTTGGCTTCCCATAGAGCTACCATTGACTGCCATGCTAGGAATGTGATTTTTGGAGATCTGAACCATCCCGAATTTATTTATCATGGATTCCGCCCTTTGAAATCTGTTAAAATCATCTCTGCTATGAAGGCTCGGACTCTGATATCTCATGGTTGCCAAGGCTATTTGGCTTCTGTTAAGGATTCATCTGTTGAGACTTCTGATATTTCTGATGTTCCCATTGTTCGGGATTTTGCCGATGTTTTTCCTGAGAAACTTCCTGGTCTTCCTCCGGCTAGAGAAGTTGAATTTGCTATTGATCTGATTCCCGGTGCCGAACCTATCTCTAAGGCTCCGTACCGGATGGCACCTATCGAACTGAAGGAATTAAAGGAGCAACTGGAAGAGTTGTTGGATTGTGGTTTTATTCGCCCTAGCGTTTCGCCATGGGGTGCTCCGGTGCTTTTCGTGAAGAAGAAGGACGGTAGTATGCGGTTGTGCATTGATTATCGGGAGTTAAATCGTATTACCATCCGAAACCGTTATCCGCTTCCCCGCATCGATGACTTGTTTGATCAGCTGCAGGGAGCTAAAGTGTTCTCCAAAATTGACTTGCGATCTGGTTATCACCAATTGCGGGTTAAAGAGCAGGATGTATCTAAGACTGCTTTCCGTACCCGTTATGGACACTATGAGTTTCTGGTTATGCCTTTTGGCTTAACAAATGCTCCTGCTGTGTTTATGGATTTAATGAATCGGGTCTTTCATGAATTTTTGGATAAGTTCGTCATCGTCTTCATTGATGATATTCTGGTGTATTCTAAATCGTCTGAGGTGCACGAGCAGCATTTGCGTATTGTTCTGGGTATTCTGAGGCAACAGAAGTTATTCGCAAAATTTTCTAAATGTGAGTTCTTGCTGAACCAAGTAGCTTTCCTTGGTCACGTTGTGTCTGCAGATGGTATCACCATGGATCCATCTAAGGTTGAGGCTATCACCAAGTGGCCGAGACCTACCACTGTGACTGACGTCAGGAGTTTTCTGGGATTAGCTGGCTACTACCGGAGTTTTGTTGAAGGATTCTCTAAGTTAGCATTGCCTTTGACTCAGTTGATGCAGAAGGGTGAAAAGTTTGTATGGACTGATGAGCGCGAGCAGAGTTTTGAGGAGTTGAAACGGCGTTTGGTGTCTGCACCTATTCTGACTTTACCATCGGGATCTGGTGGTTTCCAAATCTATAGTGATGCTTCTAAGAAGGGTTTGGGCTGTGTGCTTATGCAACACGGCAAGGTGATTGCCTATGCTTCGAGGCAATTGAAACCCTATGAAGAAAATTATCCGACTCACGATCTTGAGTTAGCGGCTGTTGTCTTTGCATTGAAAATCTGGAGACATTACTTGTATGGCGAATCGTGTGATATCTTCACCGATCACAAGAGTCTCAAATACATCTTTACTCAGAAGGAGCTTAATATGAGACAGAGGAGATAGTTAGAGCTTCTCAAGGATTATGACACGAACATACAGTATCATCCAGGTAAGGCTAATGTTGTTGCTGATGCACTTAGTCGGAAATCTGGAATGGTTGCTAGTTTGGAAATTGATCCGCATGTTCTCAAGGATTTGGAGCGTCTGGATGTCGAGTTGTGCGTTCGTCGTGATGTTGGTTACTGGGCTAGCTTAAAGATTGAGTCAAATCTGATGTTGCGTATTAAAGAGGCTCAGAAAGATGATGGTGAACTCTGGGCTATTGTTCAAAATATTGAAGAGGGTAAGCAAACTGAATTCAGAGTTGATGATGATGGAGTTGTCTGGTATGAGGATCGGTTATGTGTGCCTAATGATTCTGATCTGCGTGAGGCTGTGTTGACTGAGGCACACAGTTCTCCTTTCTCTATTCATCCTGGTTCTACCAAGATGTATCGGGACCTTAAGCAACATTTCTGGTGGAACGGTATGAAGCTAGATGTGGCGTTATTTGTTGCTAGATGTATGACTTGTCAGCAAGTTAAGATTGAACATCAGCGGGCTAGTGGGTTGTTACAGCCTTTGGAGATTCCGGCATGGAAGTGGGATGAGATTTCCATGGACTTTGTTTCTGGTCTGCCTCTTACTCGCAAAAGACATGATGCGATTTGGGTGGTCGTTGATCGGCTAACTAAATCCGCTCATTTCTTACCTATCCGTATGACCTATAGTGTCAGTCAGTTGGCGGAGATTTTTCAGCAGGAAATCGTTAGATTGCATGGTATGCCTGATGCGTGGTTTTGCAACCTTACAACAGGTTTTACCTCTCGAGGGATCTCAAGAGGCTTACAACCCCACCAGGCAGTGTACCTGACCGATGTAGTATAGTGTAGTGGTAAGTACGGGGGATTGATCGTTCTCCACAGGGAATAGTGTTCGTTAGGTATGAAAGACTACTCTAATAGGTCTAAGGGTTGAGGAAGATTCTTTTTTATGTTTTTATATTTTTTTGAAAGCAAGTAAAATCTCGGTTTTGAAAGAGTGGGCGGAATTAGTTGCTAGTCAACTAACCCAAAATTACTACGGATGCAAATAAAATAAAATAACAAAAATGAAAATGTTGGTGAGAAACTTATGTGTAGAGAAATGTGTTTACTTAGATTTCCTTACTCCCTAACTATCTTTTACCGGTTAATTAGTGTGTATTAGTCGCGTGGATGACGGGTGTATTCCTTAATACCATTCGTGGGGTGGCGTACGTACTTCCCCAACTCTACAAGCTCCTACTTCACTCCTATGTCGAGCCGGCTAGGAAGCTCCTAACATGGGATCACTAGAATTCGCTTGTGCATTAAATACAACCATAAAAACCTTTAGTACGCATTTGGTTCATGTTTCTTAAGACGTTCAAGCAAGTTACCGAATAGGAAGTTAGCCAGTTTTCTTAAGCCTAACATAGATAAACAATCATCCAATACAACTAATAACACACTAATAACCAATAATCAATAGCTAGGTTTCATTAGATCTAAGCAAAAACAAGATAAATCTAGCCTAACATGTTAATCAAAAGACAAGAATAAGATAAAATCAAACAACACATAGACATATTGAATGATTAATTGATAACTTATCTTCAATGTAACATGGAAGATCTCAAGGCAAAAAGCCTTGAAAAAGAAGCTAAATTCGTCTTAGGGTTTTCTCCCAAAATTCCACACACTAAGCTCTCCCCTAATGACAAAAAATTAGAAAACTATATATAGATTTTTGTATCTGACGGCGTCACGTTATGGAGTGTGACGCCGTCACCTCGCCGCTTTTAGGGTTCCCGAATGACCTTCTTGACGCCGTCCCTCTTTAGCTCTTCAAAAATCCATTCTGGCTTATCAAGGCTTGACGCCGTCGAACCTTGAACGTGACGCCGTCCCCTTTTGATTTAAGCCGTGACGCCCTTGATCAGGTTAAAGCGTGACGCCGTCAGAATTTACATGCTATTTTCACTGGCTTATCATGAGTAAATTTCACGTCTACTTTGTCTTGCCAAGGCATGACGCCGTCTGGGGTTAAATGTGACGCCGTCAAAGGTAACTTTCAGCCGATTTTTGAGACTTTGCCGTTTTCTTCACTTTTATGCTCCAAAAACGTCCAAAATGCCTCCTTTTCCAGATTTCTCCTCAAAAGTACCTAAAATGACAAAAGGAACGATTTAGGGCAATATTTGATCAAATAAATATGATTTAGGGCTTAAATGACCCCTTAAAAGCGGTACACTTTTCGCTTCATCAATGCCTTCGTCTATTGTTTCTGATCGTGATCCTCGTTTCACTTCGCGTTTCTGGAAAGGACTTCATAAAGTTTGGGGCGCTCGTCTTAAGTTCAGTACTGCATTTCATCCCCAAACTGATGGTCAGTCTGAGAGGACCATTCAGACTTTGGAAGATATGTTACGGGCTTGTGCGTTGGAATGGACCGGTAGTTGGGATGAGTATTTGTGTTTAGTAGAGTTTGCTTATAATAACAGTTGGCATGCGAGTATCCGTATGGCTCCCTTCGAGATGTTGTATGGTAGGAAGTGTAGGGCTCCTGTTTGTTGGAATGAAGTAGGTGAACGTCTGATTGAGGGACCTGAAATGGTCGAGATCACTAATGAAAAGGTAGCTGTGGCTAGGGAGAAATTGAAGGAGGCGCGTGCTCTTCAGAAGAGTTAAGCTGATAAGCACCGTCGGGATCTGCAATTCAATGTAGGTGATCGGGTATTTCTGAAAGTATCTCCTTTCCGTGGTGTTAAGCGTTTTGGATTCAAGGGCAAGTTAAGTCCTCGATTTATTGGACCGTTTGAAATTTTGGATCGTATTGGGGAGGTTTCTTATCGTCTGGCTTTACCTCCTCAGCTATCTCATGTGCATAACATTTTTCATGTATCTCTTCTGAGGGGATACAACTATCATCCGTTGCATGTAGTATCTTATCCGCTTGATCAGATCCAACCTGATATGTCCTTGTCTGAAGAGCCGGAAGCGGTTCTAGATCGTCAGGAACGAGTTATGAGGAACAAAGTTATCCCGTTCGTAAAGATTCTTTGGAAAAACCACCCGGAGCGTGAGGCTACCTGGGAAACCGAGGAATCGATACAAGCCAGTTATCCGCACTTCTCGTTTTAATCTGGTATGTCTTGTTTTGTTTTCTGCTCTCTCTCTTTTCCTTCTGCTTTCTGCAAATTTCGAGGACGAAAATTTTTTTTTAGTGGGGAAGAAGTTGTAATACCTGAAATTCAGATAATGCGTAAAATTACCAAATTACCCCTGATGATATAAAACCTTATAAAACAACTTATAAAATTCCGAAATAATTCTAAAACATCTGAAATCGAACTATATCTGGAACATAATAAATTTCTGAGACAATGTTACATCATTTAAATGTTCAAAAAAATAATCAAACACATTTATTTTAAAAATTCCGAAAATTACAAATTAAATAACTATAATGTTTTAATTCTTTTTAATTAGATTATATGTAAAATAAATTTGGAAAAGGTCTAATAAAATCAAACCAATATATATCTTGATCCTAAGCACCGAATATTCTGAGCGTAAAATTACCAAATTACCCCTGATAATATAAAACCTTATAAAACAACTTATAAAATTCCGAAATAATTCTAAAACATCTGAAATCGAACTATATCTTAAACAAAATAAATTTCTGAGACAATGTTACATCATTTAAATGTTCAAAAAAATAATCATACACATTTATTTTAAAAATTCCGAAAATTACAAATTAAATAAATATAATGTTTTAATTCTTTTTAATTAGATTATATGTAAAATAAATTTGGAAAAGGTCTAATAAAATCAAACCAATATATATCTTGATACTAAGCACCGAATATTCTGATCTTGCCCCCCTAAAGTCGGTTCTCAAAAGTTAAATCAAATCTCTTTTCTTTTTATTCTCCAAAACATAAACCGACTAAACCAAAAAACCCTAAGCGATCTAAGAAATTCGACCAAAGCTTCTGTACAAATTTTGGGCTTGAACAAGTAATTTTTTGGTGTTATTGGAGGTGCAAGGGAGCTAGGAAAATTAAGGGTTGCTGCGTTTTCTCCTTGGTTTGTTCTTGTTCTTGTTTTCTTGTCGATTTGCTCTAAATCAAGGTAATAATTCTTGCGACTAAACCAAACGTGTTAAAATTAATATGGCATTTTTCCAGTGATATTTAGATGTAATATAACTCATATAAAATATGTAAATCGATCCATGCATGCTAATTCTATGCGTATGAAAATATTATGGCTAAAGAACACGTAAATCACAATAATATGAAATCTGAATTTCTGGGCTTGATGGCTATTTTATTTAGACCTCATATGATGTAATAGACCTGGTAAAAATGATAGATCGAATTATGGTGGCCTAAATCAAGTCGTTGTAATTTTAATCTCTAAAACATACGTAAATATGCAATATATGATAAACGAATTTTCTGGGCATGCTCACTATTTTTCGTGGGTTCCTTATAAGTAATTTGATCTGGGAAAAATATGGTTTTGATTTTTAGAGGCCTAAAATTAACGTGGTTAATTATTGATAAAACCGGATTTTAGAAAAATAAAGAAATAAAATAAAAGGAAATCTTGGCTTCTAGGGTATGAGTTCTTGGATTAATATCTGATCATTTAATGTGTTTTAAGGGTGAATAAATGATGGTTCAATGATTGGTGAAAAGTAGGGTTTATAATTGTTGTTAAAAAGTCTAGCCGATTTGAAGTTAAATGCATAAGGACCTGTTTTGCCAAGTTTGAAACTTCTCGGATATTTTTGTAAGATCATATACATCTGTAAGAATGTGGTAAAAATATAACTTTGGGGTCCTAAGTGTAAATTTTGCATAATAATGAATTAATGGGAATTTAGGGTTACGAATTGGAAGTAATTAAAAGTGAGGGACCAAAAGTGTAAATCTGGAATTCTGAAGTTTTTTTGTGTTAATACTGATATAAAAAGGTTGTTGTGTAATTTTGAGGATTTTTGGGCTAATTATGTAATTGTTATGGAATTATGACTTAATATATATGTTTTGTAAACTTAAAGGGCTAAATATGTAAATTCTGAATTCTGAGGGGTCAAATATGTAAAGTACTGACTTCTGATGGTATATTCTGTAAATTTGAAATGTAATATGTTTGGTTGGTAATTATGGATATTGTAGGGTTTAATTTGTAAGATATGTAATTATAAGGTTGATTTTGTAAATTATGAAACTAAAGGGGTATAATCTGTAAATTGTGAAACTTAAGGGAATGAAATATAATTCTGAATAAAATGAGTGTATAATTCTGTAACTTAAAGTATGTTCACTAATGACCTTGGAAATTATGAAGTTACGTTTAAAACCCTAAACTTTGTATAAGTTGTCATTTAAAACCCTAAACTTCTGTAACTTGATAAAATGTACTGTTGTTCCATAATAATCTCTGAATAAGGGTTAAACCTAATCTGAAATGATAAGATATGTTAATTCTGGAAAACCTGCTAATTATGGAAACTTACTAAATCTGGAAAGTTACTAAAAATAGAAAGTACATAAAATGAAGAGATAAACTAAAAGGAATAATCTGAATAAGGAACTTTAGTAATTCTGTCTTCCTCTTCCTTAGGTGTGAAGAAAGAGAAGTCTTGATCATCTGATTTCTGTGTTTGTTTGTCTGATTTCTGCTGTGCTAATAAGGTACATATATTCTGCCCTATTTCAGTAAGGGTGTTTCTTTCCCTTTTCTCTCAGCACTTCATTTTCCTTATTAGGATTCCCCATACCTTTGCTATGTTCCCCTCTGTTTGTAAATCTCTGTGTGATCTGTTTATCTTGAATCGTTGTTTGAACCTTCTGCTATGATTTTCCATTCTGAACCTTTGTTTTAAACTCTGAATTGAACCTTTGATATTTCTGGACTTTAGCATGAACCTTTTTGCCATGTACCCTTAAGATATGACCTTCTGATTTTGATAGTTCGTTTGACCTCTGACCTCTGACCTACAGTTTGATATCCGAGCCAATCACTAGGCATGAGGGTTTCATGTCCATGTCATTGATGCACCTTTGACATGACTCTAGGGCAGGAGAGTGATGACCTGTTCCGTCCCTGATTTATTTTATCTGGTGTGTTAAGGAGTTTCTGGCCACCGGGGGCGTAGGGATGCATCCTAGTTCTGATTCTGTTATCTGTTATTTGATATCTGTTTATATTTATGTTATCTGTTTATTATTATATCTGGTGACTGATGGTGTGTGCGATACACGTCACTCACATTATCTGGGAGTTGGCCACTCTACACAGGTTTGTTATATTATATTATCTGTTATCTGGGCTCGTGATGGATTTCTATTTTCCCTAAACCTGATTTGTTTCATTATCTCTTTTTCATTCTTTTCTTGTTCCTTATTTCCTTTCCTATTCTTTCATTTTGATTCTGTATCTGTATAATCTGTATTCCTGATTTGTTATGTACTGCTATCTGTTACCGTTTCTGTTTATCTATATATCTGTTCACTGAGCTCTCGTAGCTCAGCCGCATTTCTTTTCCTGCGGCAGGTACTTAAGCTAGGGAGCTGGGTTTTAGCTTTGGGATGAGAGCAATCTGATTTGGAGTTTTGACCTTAGTATTTTTAGCTTTACCATCTGGATTTCTATTTATTTTGATATGCCATTGTTTGGGCATTTGAATATTGGATTTTTGTACTTCAGTTATTTTGTCTTGCATTTGGTATAAGTCATGTTGACTTATTTTGGATTTAATGTTAAGACTTTCGCTGTTTTATTTTTGAATGTTATGTTTGTTCTGATATGAAGCCATATATTTGTGACATCTTTGCCCTTGTCGGGTTGGGGTGTTACACAAGCAGTACTAACTGCCAGTACAAACAATTTGTACTGCTTATGTTCTGAAAATGTGTAATATAATAAGTATAGAAAAGATTTAGTGAATATCCTATTTAGTTAGAGTTATACGAATATTATGGATATTATAGTTATCTTGTAAAGGACTCCTTGTTCTATAAAAAGTGATCATAGGTTAGGTTTATGATACAAGTCGTAGAGATTCAAGGTTGTGTAACCCTAGTGATAACATAGATCACTCGTATTATTGATAATAATATTGAATCATTTTGGTTATACTCATTGTCTTCATTGTTCATACACATACACTGTTCCATTCATAAATTATACGTACAACATCTTCTAAGTATTAACTAGTAAATTTCGCGTGCTAGTTAGTATCACTCAAAGTATCTCTAACACAAGGTCTGTGTTTAGATCCTCACATTACCCATTATGGATGTCATGCACGATGTCATGTAATGGGTCATGGTTTATGGGTCAAGCTCCAGGGGTTATGGTTTATGGGCTTGGTTTTTGGGTCATGGATAGTCGAAGTCAAGTAGCATGTATTTTATAAAATGTAAGTAACTAGTTTACTTACGTTTTTTTATAAAATGGTTTTGCTTTTATGTAAACTTGTTTAACTAAATATGTTTAAGGTTTACTTGTTTAATGAAATGATTTAATAAGCTTTTGGCATAAAGCGTTACGTATTTTATCTATCTCGTTAAAATGATTTTATTTTTGTTATCGACAAAACATTAGAAGATCGAAAAATATAAATAAACATTTTTAAGATTTATTTGTATTAAGAATCTCCCCCTTTTTGTTGATGACAAAACATAAAATTATTTTAAGTAAAAGAATAAAATTCATAAGTTTGAATTTAAGCTTTTACACTCTTCTCCCCCTTTTTGTCGAAACAAAAAGAGTGTCGAAAAGAAACTAAACCGAGTGCAAGTTTTAATAAAGATGTAGATATAGAGCAAAAAGGGTAAAAAGTGCTTAATTGCTCCCCCTTGACGTTTGCTCCCCCTTGATGAGGGCATCAAGTAATTAGGAAGACTAAACGTGATCATTGCAAATTATTTGCAATGTTTTTGCTTTGAAGAAAGCTCCCCCTCGTTGAGGGCGTCGAGTACTCCATGTGTAATTTTGAAAATCTACAAAACAATGGTTAGAAAAACAAGTATATGTTGTCCCTTTGTTGAAAATTTGGCTGCTTAAAAAATTTGTTAGTCCTCTGTATCCCCGGATCCTCCGGATCCTTCTCAGAAGGGATCCGCCTAGTATAAAATGAGGGATCCGGCTTACCTATAACATGTTAGCAGCAGTAAAGAGTAGAAAAAGGTATGAAAACAAGTACTAATCACACGAGTCATGTTTACATAAGAATATAGTCATGATGATTCATTTAATAAACATAAGAGAAATGATACAATAATGGTCAAATCTCTAAAAACTAAGAAAATGATCTTAACATGAAAAAAGTCCTAGTAACTAAAGTTAGGCCTAAGACCTAGAATAGGGAGACCACTTGTGCTTGCACTTCAAGGTTTTTTCGGGAAGGTTAGGTTTGGTGAAGTCTTCAAGACATTCAAGGAGATGGTAGAACATGAAACGTACTTCATCACGTAATTCATGAACTAAGGTTTGGACATGTTAACAATGATGACAAGTATCATTGTGACTTGGTTGTTGTGATGTTGGTTCTAAGAAAGAAGGTTGTGGAAGTATGTTTGAGGTGAATGGCTCTACTTGAGGAGGTTGTGGATGTACCATGGATGTTGGTAGAGAAGTATGTGTGGGTGGAAGTGTGTCATTGTTTGGTTTAGATGGTTGATATCTTCTCATAACCCAAAATGGGCCATTTGAGGGTGGAGGAGAGGAAGGCAAGTTTGCTAGAGGTGGTGGTATGTTCATGTCAACATCTAGGTGATGGGATGGTGGTTGAGTTGACATTCTCTTAATGGATGAGAATGTGGGTAATGGTGGTGGATTAGAAGGTCTAGGAGGTAAATCCTCCAATGAGTTAAAGTAGAGGTGAGGTGATGAATGAGGTGTGGTGAAAGAAAGGATTATAGGTTGAAGAGGTAAAGGTTTTGTCGTTTGAGTGGAGATAGGAGTGTTTGGTAATGTAGGTTCAATGGGAGGTGTTGGTTCAAAAGATGGAAGTTTTGGCTTGGTGGAAGCAAATTGTGGTGGAGTTGGTTCATTAGAGAGAGGAGTTTGGATGTAGTTTGAGATAGGTGTTCTACTAGAAGGTGCTTTGATTGGTGAGGCTTCGGTTGAGGATATTTCATACACAATTCGTACGGTTTTTCTTGGTAGACTCCTAGTGGATGATCTTGCACTTGGTGCCTTAGTCATGTTTTTAGGTAAGTTTAGAAGGTGAGTTTACAATAGAAGATGATTTGTTTGGGTGTGGTTTGGAAGCACAAACACAAGTGGTTTAAATAGTGAAGGATCAAGTATGGTAATTAAAGCCTAAACCACTAAAATCCTTTGAATTGCAACAATATGCATGCACCAAGGTCAACTATAGTGATACAATCTTCTAGGAGATATATTAAAGGCAATGTGGAGTGTTTGAGTGGATAAAGTTGAGTTTTGGAAGGTTTTAGATGATCAAACCTGTGTCTATTTGCCTGGATCCAGCGGATCCTTTTCAAAAGGGATCCAACTAGCTTTAGCTGAGGGATCTGGCTAACAGATCAGGTGTGAGAGAAAAATGATTATGATTAAGCTATAGCATCCGTATGTTTCCTGGTGTAATGAATGTGACAGGGTGTCTTAAATGAGCAAATCCTGAGTGGTTTAAGACTTATGATGAGGGGTTGCCATTAATGGTATTTAGTGAAGAGAAAGAGATCTAAAGTAGGTCAATAAGAGAATATGAGTTAAGAGAATTATACCACTAAGTGTTAGTTGTTTGTTGGTTTCAGGGAGAGGTTGTATGAAAATTTTAAAAATTCTTTAAAAATCATAAGAATTAAAAGATTGGTTTTAGAGCATTTTGAGGTAGAGTTGGTGGAAATAAATTTGTTAAAAATTTATTTAAATTATAGGTAAGTGTATAATGATCAGAGGGAGGTAATACAAGAAGTCGTACTGAGAAATGGTGGTTATTTTGAAGATGATAAATCATAAACATCTCGGAAGAATTATAAGTTAATCCTATGAGATCAAAAGAGCTACCAACCTTAAGATCAACTCAAATGTCACTAATAGGAGATAGATAACTAGTGTAATAAGGTTAGAAGGTTTGATTGTGATAAGAAGTAATATAAAATTTCTTCTGTTTTGCCGGATCTGCCGGTTCCCTTTTAAAAGGGATCCGACGAGTTAAAATGAAAGGATCCGGCTTCTGAGTCTATCTCTTTCATAGTGGACTTGTAGAGATTTTCTTACTTGCCAAATAAAAAATCTAATACTTCAAACAATACTTATACATAGATATACATTGGGTATAGCAAGTAGGGCACGTAAATCAAATGAAATAAGGCACAAAACTAATCATATGATAAAAGTGTTATACAAGAGCATAATAGAAACATTCAGAAGAGTAAGTACAATAGTTTAAAGAGATAAATGACTACAATAGTTTTTTAAAAAACATTCAAAATATGATTAAACCACAACTTTCAATCTCTTCACTTTTTCTTCTTTACCATGTTTGTGATAAAATGAGCAAGACACTTAATCATTCCCTTTGTTTGCATTCTTCGGTTTCTTTTGGAAGTTTGGGAAGTTGTTCGATATAAGAGATTGGATCAAGGTGTTAGTTTGAAATTGGATTTTCTTCATCGGCTTCAACTTCGTCTGAGGAATGTGAGAGAGGACGAGGCCTTTTGCCATTGACCAAGAATCATTTGGCACGACCTTCGGTGAGGGGTACCATGACATGATTCGCAAGAGCATGGTCATTGGTTATTGGAGAAGGTTGGATTGTACTAACGTACCTAAGGAGACGTGTAAGGAGCATACCATATGGAAGAACCATTTTGTCAGTTTTGAAAACACCAACCATTCTTTTAGCGATGTAGTATGCGAGGTTGAAAGGTTTTTGGTGAATGAGACAAAAGATCATTTGAACAGGACAAGCATTGGGGTGGTCTTTATTCCTGACCAAACAAATGACATTTTCCCTAAGAATTTCTTCCCACTTTTTGTAAGTTGGAATCATTTCAAAAAGTTCCATTTGAAAAGGATCATGATGGATGACTTCCTTGTTGCGGGTCATTCGAGATTGATCAGTTCTTTTTATGAAAATGGTATCTTGAACTAAGGAGGGTTCGTCAAGAGGAGTGAAGTAGGTGTGGTGAGAATCTAGAGCAAGATGTTGATTGGCGATGGGCCAATCATTGGAATACATGCAAATTCCATGACATGGAATTTGAAGAATTTCGGCAAAGTTGGTGAGAGGTAGAACAATGTTTCGGTTGTTTATAGTGAAGGAGATGGAAATAGTTCCGTCATCTTTTTGGATGATCCGAACACTTTTGTAGAATTGGAAAATGAACACAGAAAAGATTTGTTCATTGATGTTATGAAGGCAATCAAAGTTGATTGCGGAAAAGACCTGACGAATATTTGTATCATCAAGATAGGATTCTTCAACATCACGTCCTTCATGAATGAGGCGTTTTTGGAGCATTTTGAAAATTTTCCGATCGTTGGGAGAGAGATCATCCTTACGGTGATATCTAGGAATGTAATAAACGGTATCATGATGGTCTTGTTGGGTAGACTTAGGAATTTTGTTCCTAAACAAGTTTAAACACAATAAGGTTTATGTTATATGGAATAAGAATTGTGTATGAGGGTTTTAGTTAACCATGTTATCAAAACTTTATCAAATGAGATTTATTATGAGGGTTTTATTTTATTAAAAATGTCAAAATAAATTTTGATTAGTTTAGAGTATTTCAATTTTTTTTAGTGAACTCTTTATTGAATGATTTGATTAAACCCATTTAAATTAATTCTTGATAATCAAACTCTAGAATTCAATTAGAGAAGAAGATTAAAAGAGATAAATTAATTACTTATAATGATGATTAGGAGATTGATTTTGAGAAAGATGGGACCTAAAAGTGAGAGGGTTTTGTTTTTGATCATTCTTTGATGTAATAGGAGGGAAAGGGGATTGTTTGTTTATGTTTGAAATACACGAGCTGTTATCTGATATGCCTGTTCCGCCGGATCCTTTTGAGAAGGCATCCGGCACGTTAAAACGAATGGATCCAGGATGACAGTATATTTTTGGTACAAATAATGTTTGGTGTATTAGTTCTTTTAATTAACTTGGTTTAATGTTGATCATGACTAATGTTTCTAAACTATTAAGATGAGGAAGAGTTTAACTATATGAGGAAAGATTTAGACAAAACTTATACGAGAGATAGCTAAGAGATAGATCATGACGAACAAGTAGTTATGTTCTACTTCAATGATTAGAGGAAGACAGAGATATACGGGAAAGAATAAATGTCGTGGGTAACTTTGAGGTGAAAAAAATAGATAAATTTTATTCTTGTGTCTGATGAGTGTCTAAATACTCATCATTTTTGTATCATCTGAACTGCCAAAACATTCAAAAACACTCAGAAATGCATCAAAATACTGAAAATATCCCAGGGATTGTGTTTTATATGTTTTAAATGCAAAATGTTTAAAAACAGTTGAAAAACGAACAAAGTTTGCAAAATTGGCAGTTTCAGTCCCTCAAGTTTCAAAACTTGTCAAAATTAGTCCCTAAGCATTTGTTTTGTCAGAAAAATCACCAAAGGTCTTTTTTAAATCATAAATTATCATATTTAGTCCTTTTGTGAAAAGTTTGGATAAATTACATCTTTGGTCCCTTAAGTTTGAAATCTGTCAAAAATAGTCCCTGGGAATTTTAAATAAATAGAAAAGTGCAATTTTGATTCTTGGATTATGGAAACATGGCAGGATTTACCCTTGGTGTATTTTGGAAGATAAGCAAGATTGGTCCTCAAAATTTCAGGAATTACAAAAATGGTCCTTGTGATTTAACTATAACCAACCGGACCAAAATAAATAAACAAACCAAACCCAACTCATTAACCCATCCCACTTATCCAGCCCCCAAGCCCAAGTTTTTAACCCAAGCCCAACCCAATCCTTATCCAACCCGACCCAACCCCCTTTCTTAGCTAAGATCGGGTCAACCCTTCGGTCAAACAAACCCCTTCCCTCCCACAATTAAATAAAAAAAACTCTCACCCTCTCCCACTCACCTCTGTAAACTCAGACCACCCCCTCACCTCCAGCTCACCAACCTTGTCCTTGTTATCCAATCCCTCCACCAAACTCCAAAATGCATTAAATGCATCTTCTTGGTTTTCAAGCTATCAGAAAAAGTGGATTATCAGTTTTTGGCGCCAAAATCCAATCAACGGCTAAAAAGAATCCAATGGCCAAGATTTCAAGTGGGATTTGCTCAGAAGGTGTCCCTAAACCCTAATCCTCAGCTATAAAAGAAAGAGAAGCAAGGAAGCCAAGTGTGTAATTTTTAGCTTATTTTTATTATGTCGAATTTATGCTTAAATGTTTTTCAATCCAAATTAATTTAGGAAATTGTAATCTTAGCTTTAATATTGTAAGTTTGAAGTTTCAAAGTAATATAATTCAAGTTTCAGTTCAATTCTCATTTCATGTAATTTTCTTTTTATTTCAAAAATCTTAATTTGGAGAATGTTGTTTGTAGTTGTTCCCTGGACTTCTTAGGATCACTTAAGCTCCCATAAAGCTTATTTAAGCTTTTAGAGACCTTAAAACTTGTATTAGTAATAGAAAATCAAAAATATAAAAAATAGTCAACAAAAGTCAACTGTGGTGAAGATATTGATGCAGTGGGTGGATTTGGTAGTTCAAGGGAGAAATGGAAGCTCTTGGCCTATCTAAAGATAGGCTAGCTTAGTGAGACTCCTCTGTTCATGCTGAGGAGGAATTCAGTTATAAGCATTTCTATGCAATTTGGCATTTCATTGTTGTAGTTGTTTATGTGCCTTGATCCTTGTGTTTCTATGTTTCTGAGTTATCATTAAGTAGATTCATATCATAAAACATGTTGCTTGTTATTTGAAATCCATAGTTACTTTGAATCTCTTCATAACAGTCAATATAGCATATGGTTCATTCCTGTGTTTTATGCTTAGATCATTGTTGATTTCTGCTCAAATAGTCTTGTTACATGTTAATATGAAGCCTTGATTCAGTATTGTGGTTTGAATTTATGTGTTGCTTTGAAAATCAGTTGTTAAGGGGTGTTTGGATCTGCTGATCTCTGTGGCATACAGGTTGTTTTTGTTGTTGTTTGTTGTTTAAGACATGTCATACTAGGATCATCTAGCTCAGTCAAACAATAAAATCCAAGCCTTATTTGATAAAAAGTCAAAATGATCTTTAAATTGGTCTAGTGTGTTCACTGTGATGATCTTGGATTCCATGACCATGATTTTGTGTTCATAAGTTGTTAACCTTGCTCAATATAGTCCTAATACACCTTATTACACCAATATCAGTCAATAAATCAAGATCAAAGTTCACCAAAGTCAGCTTTAGAGTTTTTCTGAAAAAGTCAAATTCATCAGGGCTGAACCTTGTTCTGAGTTGCTGATCTAGGGGTAAATTAGGCTTCAATTGGTGTGTTTGTGATAGGGCTTTTAGTATTTTTAGATAGCCAGTAATATAAGCTAGCTTTTGCCCCCATAACATTTTGCTTATAAGCTTATTTGATGTGCTTAATCTGTCTGCAAAGTTGGGGGAATTTCTGAGTTTTCTGCATTGATCTTGCTGCTGACATTGTGCTTAATTGTCCTATTTTGTGGATTAGCTGTTTGAAATAAGTTGTTCTGTGCTTATTTAAGTTAGCTTAACATGTTCTGAGCATTTGGTGAATTTGTGTGCTTATTTACTTATTTTTGGGCTTATTCCAAACTGCTTATCTGCCCAAATCTGCTTATTTGGCTTAGTCAGCTTTCCATTTTATTTTTCCTAGCTTTTTAATAATATTTTAGATTTACCTGTAAATTTTCATAATTTTCTGAATAGTTTTGGTATTTTTAATCTTTTTAATTAGTTTAAAATAGTATTTAAATCATAATAAATAGAAAAATAATCAGAAAAATATAAATCCAATTTTCATAATTTTATTTTATCATTTTTAATCTAGGAAAAATATAATTTCATTTTTAGTCCTTAAGAAAATCAAAAATAGAAATATAGTGATAGCTTCTATTTAATAGAATTTATTTTATTAAATTTTAATTAAGTAATTTTCAATTTTATAATTTTATTAGCTTCTATTTACTTAATAATATTTTTAGAAAAAGTTTTAGATTTTTCTTAGCTCATTTAGTATTTTTTAGAATTTAAATTAGTTTAATTAGTATTTAAATAATCAATAATTAGAAATAATTAAATAAAAAGTTAAAATAAAAATAGAATTTAAGTTTTTAAATAAGTTTTTAGTAATTTTACATTTTTAGGTTTTAAATTTCATAAATTTTACTTTTTAGTCCTTTTTAGATTTTTCGTTGCGTGTTTTTAGGTTAAGTAATTAGCATTTAATTTTGTTATGGATATCTGTTTTAGAATGGTTAAAAAAGCAAAATCAAAAGCAATCTAAATCATCAATCACTCTAATCCAATGCTTCCCACAATAGCCCATTCACACCTCGTTGGGACACGACCCGGGTAATCACTTGCCCGGTATCACACACATCACATTCACGGGTTTTGTAAGTTTGACTCTTCCTAAGGTTTGACTTGTCATTTCCCAAAGTATCACGTGTGCATGATACTATATTTATTTATATATACTCACACACGGATCAGTGTCGATGAGTAAGTTAAGGATGATTTAGAGGGAAAAATAGAGGATTATCACGAATGTGATTGGAATGATGAAAAAGTTTTCCTTGTGTTGACCTTTTCATTTAATGTTAATTGTGAATGAATTTCGAGAATGACGAGAATAATGGAATACAATTCCTTATAGTTTGAGAGATTAGTAAAGAGAAACTCTTTGAAAATTGTGATTTGGATTTAAAAGATTTTTGTGTTGATGTGACTTCTTTGAAGAAAATAAGTGTAAAAGAATGTAGATACAAGTATAGCAAGTAAATGTGTACCATACAAATCAACACATTTTAATAAAAGAAAATATAAACATACCTTTGCTATGTTATCTTGGAAAAGAAAGCATTCCTAGATAAGCAATACTTCACGAGCTTTTAAAGAGCTTCCTAACATAAAGATTTCTAAAAGGAGGTATGTTAAATATGTTATAACAGTTTTATCAATATCCAATTGTAGAAGTTTTTGTTATTTTTGTAAAAGATGAGTTAGATGTCAATTTTTACAAAAGATTTTCCTTCGTTGTAGTTTTCAAAAAATACACGGATCGTTTCAAGTTTTAAAGTACAATATACTTTAAGAAACTTGGTAAAAAAGCTCTAATCCCAATTGTAGAAAAATAGAAGGGGGGGGGGTGGGTTGAATAGTTTTACAGATTAAAACTTTTTTTTTAAAACTAATAGATTGACTTATGTCAATCTAGTTTTGATGTGTTGGAAATTGATGGTAGTAAAGCATATAAAACTAAACTACGAGAGAGAGATAGAAAGACACAACCATAACACAAGTATTTATAGTTGTTCGGCTACAAGGTCACTTTCCTTGCCCTACTTCACTCCCCAAGTCACCTACTCGAGAGTTCGTAAACACTTCACAACACAAACTCCTTTCACTTGGCGGAGAAGCCTTCACAACGTCGCTTACACTTTATCCGGTACAAAGCTAGATACCGGGCTTTTCCACGAGGTAAAGCCAAACCTTCGTCGCCTACACTTGATCCAGTACAAGGCTAGATATTGGGTCTTTAGCACGGCGGAACAAAACAGCACAACTAACACAACAAGACTAAAGGAACCAACTGTAACACCCCTAATTTTGTGAACGCAGCGGAATTCAAACTGTGTGTTACTTCATGGCACATCAGTTATAACAATAGAAAACGAACTCTAATGGAGTCGTTTTAAAAGATTTATCATTCGAATTTATATAAATATCAGAGTTTACAAAATGAGGTCCCAGTGGTTTCAAGGTTTACAAATTACATTAAATGAGTTTTCGAATTATAATAAAATTTATAGCCTTCTTGATGTATCCGTGCTCCTCTGTGTCAGCCTCGATCATTATGGACCTGAGATAAACATGCTAAAAGTGTCAACACAAAGGTTGATGAGTTCATAAAGTTTGTGGAATAAATGTGAAAACCTTGTAAAAATCATTATGACAAGTATATGTAAATACTAAATGTACATTTCTAAGATTCCAAGTGTATGACTATTGTACTAAATACAATATCACATGTAGGTAGTGTTTCTGTTGCTCTTAGTTCTTTACATCGAAACCTTAAATTTCTGTTTCTGGTTTGTTCACATTTGTACCAAGTCCGTTGGTTTGTTCTTATACCAATTCTATTTGATCGAGATTACACCAAGTTCATTAGATCACATAGTTTATACCAAGTACATGAAATCATCTCATTCATCCATGTAGGGGGCCACCAATCATTCTATGTCTGGGTTACATTGTTATACACCCAAAGCATTGAACATTGTTTGTTATCTCGAACATTGTTTGTTATTGCACTATCATTATGAAAACCAAAATGTAAATCATGTACTAATAGAAATTGGAATAATTGTCGCAATCATAGCCTAGTAGTTAATCTGTTGTTTATACCAAGTGTTCTCCAATGTTTGTTTGCGTTTGTTTGCTCTAACTGAGTCAACTTATTGGTCACATTAATCCCAATAGATCTGACCGGATCTAAACACACGCCTTGTATTAGATAGATACTTTGAGTAATATTAACTAGCACACGGAATTTACTAGCTAACACTTAGAAGATTTGTTTGTATGAATGGAACAGTGTTTGAGTTTGTGTATATGAACAATAAAGACAATCAAGTATAACCAAAACGATTCAATATTATTATCTCAATAATACGAGTGATCTTCTATCACTAGGGTTTACAACCTTGAATCTCTATGAATGAGTCTTACTTAAACTTTAACCTAGGCAATCCTTTTATACACCAAGGATTCCCGTACAAGATAACTATAATCTGTATTAATAAGGATATCTACAAAATCCTTTCTATAATTATTTATTGCACGTTTACAAAAATATAAGCAGTACCAACTTCTTGTGTGAGCAGTACTAACTGACTTAGTACTGTCAGTGTTGTCTTCAGTAATTCTTCATCAGTACTAACTTATAAACACCAGTACTAACTGTTAGGTTTAATTTCTAACAATCCTCCCCTAAACTTATGATTTCTTTCCAAATCACTAAGTTTCTTCCGAATTAAACTTCATCTCCATGATGTGGGGATTCTTCCAAACATCATCAAGTAATTCTCTTTGTCTGGGCTTTCCTCTGTTCAACAATATCATAAATTCTTCTGATTAACATATCAGCCATGTCTGAATCTGCTTCAACCTCCAATTTTAAATGCACTAAAGTAACTAATACGGCTGTTCTCAGAGGATAGTCTTTCTTAACCAGCATATATATTTCTATCCCATCCTTGGTAGAAATTCTGTGTACACCACATTTGTCAAAAAGCTTCCATGAGACATCCTTGGTCACTACTTGAAATCTCCATATAGCTTCTCCACCATCTGGTTCATAAATCCTCTTCAGCTGTACCGATAGTTCTTTATCTTTATCTTCACTAGGATCTACAACTTTGAACTTGTCTTGTACTAAGTTCCATAACTGATTATGATCTTCCCTATCAAAACCTTTAAGCAAATCTTCAAATAATCTGTATCTCTGATATTCCACCAGTTCTCATGATCTTCCACCCTTTCATTCTACCTTCTGTGAATACTTCCCAATCTACAATAAGGTGTTTTGTTTGTATTGGATTGATGTTTGTGGATTCAGGAACTACCACAATCATACTCTTGATTTGCTCATCAGTTAATCCCTTAGGTTCAGTCTTTTGTTGCTTTGCTGTATCAGATTCTAACATCTCTGCTTCCCTTTTCTTTCCTTTACCATGCCTTGTATCAATTGTGAAATCCTTTGAAATTGGCTTGTTGATTCTTGCATAAGCTGAATAGTAAGCTTGTTTAATTTCAGCATCAGATCTTCCTTTAAAATAACTCTGCTTCCACAATGCTTGATTTTTCAAATAACTCTTCATGAAGCTGATCTGTTCTTTATAAGTAGGCATCTTCTTTTTGTAACCTCTACTTTGTCTTTCTCTGATCCTCTGCATAAGATTGCTCCAAGCAACTTCTTTATTCTTCTTCAAAATGAATTCAGTGAGCTTTGCAGACTTTTCTTCTTCACTTAAACTCTGATCTTTAAGAAGCTGCACTCCTTGTGCTCTCACAATTGGATCTGAATCTAATAAGTATTGAAGTTGTTCATCAAAGGTTTCTTGAGTAATCTGCTCATCTGAAGCTATCTTTTCTAACCTTCTTTCTTCCATAAAATTAATCACTTCTGCTTCAGACATTTTCTTTGCTAACTCTGCATCAAGATCAATTTGCATCTGTTCTTTTGCTTCTTCATCCATTTGAATTTTCTTTGCCACTTCAGCATCATGATCTATTTGCATCTGAATTCTTAGCTTAACAATTTTCTTCTGATGAGGCTCTTCTTCTTCAATCAAAATCCCTTTGCCCTTGTCTTTAGCAGTTTGTACTGCTTCTTGTTCTGTCTCTGCAGTTTGTACTGCTTGTTCTTCAACATCAGCAGTTTGTACAGCTTCTTCAACATTCTGAGCAGTATCTTGATTTTGATCTTGTTCACCCATATCTGTATCATTACCACCATCAGTACCTTTTTCTTCATCCAAATGCCCACTAGTACCTTCTTCAAATTCTGTGTTCCTTCCCTGAGTTCCAAACTTCCTTGATTTCCTCCCTTGTTTAGGAGAATCACCATCATCATCATCTGAATCATCTGAGTCACTATCTGAAGAATCATCATCTATCACCACTCTTGATCTTTTTATCTTTAGCTGATCTTCCAACTTCTTTACCCTGAGAGTCAATTTAGTATACACCTTGGCAAATTTGTTCTTGTGGTTTTTCAGATCATCCTCTAGAGAATTTACTTGTGCAGATAACTTGGTACAAAGATCCGTCAATTCATCAAGTTTAGTTCTGCCCTCAGCACTTCTAGCTGTGTTACCTGCTAGGAGAGGTGAGTCATTAGGCAAGGATCCAGTTTGCACTCTAGTTAGACTAGGTGTAGACCTTCTCCTATAGGTTGTGATAATTGGGGGTGGTTGGGTTATTTCTGGAACTGGAATGGTTGTTGGTTGGGGATCAGTTGGGTTTACTGACCTTTCACCCAGATCAACTTGAATCATCTCTGAAAATAGAGGTATTTCTACCCCATTAAACAATCTACTAGCCATAGCCATATTTTGAAAAACTTTTGATTGTAGGCTAGGAGTAGGAAAAATTTCTTTATGTTGTCTAAGCAAATTCTTTTTCTTATTCAAAAAGCTTTGAACAAATCTTGGATACATAAGAAATTTTGTTTTACTTTTCACATTTCCAACCATACTCTCAAATATAAATTTTGAAAAATTGAAAACCTTGTTTGTTGACAGACATATGAGGGCAATAGCAATATTGCTACTGAATTGCTCCCATGATGTTCTTTTGGGACTTAAACAATGTAAGAGAGTATGTATTAGAAATCTCCATTGTGGGGAGAAACATCCCTTTTGAAAAGTGAGTTTTTGATTGGATGTATCATACCCCATTCTGGCAATTTCTTGCCAAATTTCAGTGTTTAGCATATTGTTGATACCATCTGAATCTTGCAACTTAAGATGTCTCCTAAGTGTAGATTCAGTAACAACAAAAGATATGCCATCCACATTGGAGTGAATTTCTATGTATTCCTCTTCACTAATTTTGACAATGGCAGTTTGCCAAAACTGTGTGATATGAGAGACAATAAGAGTAGAGGAAACTGTTAAAGCATACCTAATATTTTGGGTCCATCCTCCCTTCCTCTGTTTTCTCCAAATAAGCAACCTGATTGTGCGTCTTGATAAATTCCAAATTAGCCATAATATTCTCAGTAAAAATTTGATTTGACTGTGGTGAATAGTGAAAATTTAGGTTAGAAAGTAGAAGATGAAAGTGAGATGAGATATTATTGAGATAATTAGGGTTTGTATTTGACCGACTTAAAGAATAAGTTAACTTTTATTTTAGGATAAGATTATAATAGAATAAAAGTTAAAATATCTTGAAGAGGATCCCTTAAAAACCATAATTTAATCAGTAAAAATCGCAACAAACTTCCAATGGCTGGTTTTTACACCAAAATTAATTACTGACACAACAGTACCAACGGCTAGTTGAGCAGTACAAACTTTGCACTAGCAGTACAAACTTTGAACTAGCAGTACAAACCATTATCAAAAAATTTCAAAGAACATTATTAACTTATATGAATTTGAAGCATTATAAAACACATATAGTTTTTAGAAAACTATCAGCTATCAACGGATTTGATATGTCTTTACCAATAGCCATTTGCTTTGGACTAGCTAACTCTTCACAGTTAGATATGGTGAGTTGACAACCATACAATTTTGGTAAATTGTCAACCATAAACGGATTTGATTAGTCTTTACCAGAAACCGTTTGCTCTGGACTAGTTGGTTCTTATGTGGGTTAGACATGGTGAACCAATAACCATTTGTTGTGTGCACAGATCACACACTAAACTCCAAAACACCATTCAGTCCAAAACATAAAGCACTTGTAATTCCTTTGTGCTCATCATCCATACCTGCAATTGTTAGTCCAAAAACAAGGAAACAAGGTCCAAAGCACTTGTCTCACAACAATATAAGCATATGACTTACATTGCACCCAAACAATGAATTAATTTCCTTGTGGAACCCAAGCCATCACAGACTTAGGTTTGCCTCTAGCATCAACATAATCCATTCTCTTTAAAACAATTGAAGTACCAATAGGTTTGATAGGTCTCCAAACCCATGATGCTGATGCATTAACACCATTGCCCATATTTCCCTTAGCAATATGATTAAGATGACCAGTACTAACTATTGGGCTAGCAGTATGAACTGCTGGCTTTGTGGTTTGTACTCTTGGTTTCCAAACTTGTTTGTTTAACGCTGCTTTGTTAGTAAAGGGCCTCTTAACAGTTGTTAGTGCAGATTTAAAAGTTGTTTTTGCACCTTGAACTGTTGGTCTTGGGTAAACAGGTCTAAATGGCCTAGCAGTATGAATTTCTGGTCTAGCAGTATGAACTGCTCTTGGTCCAGACCTTAAAAGAACTGATCTAGGTATCATTCTAGCATTTGTAGGGTGAATGGGAGGTTTTATTGAGTTCACCCTAGGACTTGAACACCTAGTTATCCTATTGTTGCAATAAGCAGCAAGATGGTCAAAGCTACCACATGTAAAACAAGCTTTCCTAAAGCAAACAAAGTCATCACCTAATTGGTGAGACTTGAGGTTGTTCCAATTCCTCTGGTTACCTCTGGGCTTGTTTGTGGTTCTATACATTTCAGCATACCTAACTATTGGTCTAAATGGTTTAGCATTGGTTTTAGGCCTAACAGTCTTAGTTTTGACCAACTTAGGAACCCTTGTTCCTCCTACCTTAGCATTATCAGGTTTAGCCTTAACTTGATCACTTTCATCATCATCAGAAGTCCAATCCTCTATGGTTGAAGCATCTGATTCCCTACTTGAGGACCTATCAGAGGACACTTTGTCCTCAGAGAGTGATTTATCACTTGCACACTTAAAACTTACTTCTACAGGCTTATCTACTACCACATTATCTTAGGTTTTGGACCATATTCTGTTTTGGGTAGTTGAAATTCCTCTAAACCTGTGTGTTCTATGTCAATGCCTGGGGGTTTTTCAATTCCTCTATAAAGAGGTGGAACTGACTTATACCCTAGGCCTGACTTAGCTTTATTGAGGATTTGACATTCAATTATCTTACTGACACCCTTAGATGCATACTCTAATGTGTCTACACTCATTTGAATGTTTTCTTTAGCATGTTTCAACTTTTCCAACTCATGTTTTAACACACTAATTTCATTATCTCTAAACATTAATTCTCTCTTAAGTATAATCATATCATCAGCAAACTTAGATTTATTACCTTTATAATGAAAAATTTGTTCTTCTAACACAGCTAAAGCCCTTTTATGATTTATTAAATTAAAACTAGTCTGGGTTAGCACTATTCTTTGTTCATCATATCTTTTCTTATGAGTTTCTAGATCTTTTAATGCATCATAAGATTTAGAACACTTAGAAACTTGTACCTCAGAATTTGAAAATGCCAAGAGAGCCATCTCTGTAGATGCTTCTGTTTCCTCCTCTGCAATGTAGCTATAGTCAAATCCTAAGCCATCAATGGCAACCATAGCTTTTGAGCTTGAGTCTGTAACTTCCACAACTCTAGTCTTGCTTCCAAAGCCTTTGTTCTTGCCATCTTGTTGTCTTGACATTCTGCAATCTCTTGAATAATGACCCTTCTTATGGCAATTATAGCACTCAACTTTTGACTTGTCATATCCAGCAACATCATTGTTGTTAATGATTATCTTCTTGCCAGTCTTTTTCAAGAATCTCTTAGCCCTCATGCTAAGAAGAGTAAGCTGCCACTTGATGTCCATCTCTTCAAGATCATCTTCATCAATCTCTTGAAGGTCTCCATGAGTCAACATACTTTCATTGTGCTGAGTAGTTAGAAAAGCACAATAAGTATTCTCATCCAAAAGTCCATTAGTACAGCTTGAAGTACTAGCAGTACCAATATTTGAACTAGCAGTACCAACTGCTCCAGCAACTTGAACTTCTTCCTCTGAACTTGAGGTACTGGGAGTTGATACAAAGGCCAAATTCCCTGAGCTTGAACTTATTCCAGCAACCTTCTTTACATCTTGCTCCACTATTTTAAAGTTGCTATATAGATTCACTAAGCTCATGGAATCTATATCAGGCTTGTTTTTCCATACAACCACATGCATAGCCCATTCAAATGGTAGACTCCTTAGAAATTTAGAGTTGAGATCTTCCTGAGGTATCTCAATACCAAGAATAGCAAGCTGACTCACTAGTTTCTATAACCTGTTGAACATATGATCTAGTGATTCATTGCTTGTAGCTGAGAAGTTCTCAAATTGTTGCTTGAGTAATGTCTTCTGAGTTTTCTTGGTGGCTTCATTCCCACCATATCTGGCAACAATAGCTTCAAACAATGTCTTGGCACACTTGAACTTACTGAAGTTCAATAATTGATCATTAGGAATGGTCATAAGCAACATGCTTCTTGCCTTAACATCATTCTTGTGCTGGGCCTTCTCTTCAGTAGTCATAGGCTTTGTCTGCACTTTTGTTTCAGTCCTACCTTCAACTACAGTTGTAGTGGTTGTAGGCTTGAATGTGTTTCCATCTTCTATGATCTCCCAGAGTGCATAGTCTTGCACCTGGAAGAATTGCTCTATTCTCAGCCTCCACATATCGAATTCATTAGGTTTGAGAATTGGCAATTTTGCAGCAACATTGGTTTGGGTTGTTGTCTCCATGTCCATATTCCTTATAGATAAAGTTCGTCTTGGATCTTCTAATTCAAAGTACCAAAACCTGTCTCTGATACAACTTGACCGGATCTAAACACACGCCTTATGATAGATAGATACTTTGAGTAATATTAACTAGCACGCGGAATTTACTAGCTAACACTTAGAAGATTTGTTTGTATGAATGGAACAGTGTTTGAGTTTGTGTATATGAACAATAAAGACAATCAAGTATAACTAAAATGATTCAATATTATTATCTCAATATTACGAGTAATCTTCTATCACTAGGGTTTACAACCTTGAATCTCTATGAATGAGTCGTACTTAAACTTTAACCTAGGCAATCCTTTTATACACCAAGGATTCCTGTACAAGATAACTATAATCTATATTAATAAGGATATCTACAAAATCCTTTCTATAATTATCTATTACACGTTTACAAAAATATAAGCAGTACTTACTTCTTGTGTGAGTACTAACTGACTTGTACTGTCAGTGTTGTCTTCAGTAATTCTTCATCAGTACTAACTTATAACCACCAGTACTAACTGTTAGGTTTAATTCCTAACAAGATCTAACCATAATATTCGTACTCACTACGCATAGTGCTTAATGGTCCATGATATAGAAACTCTAAGTATGGCAATAATGTTATCTAGCATAAATAAACATTCAGTTCAGATAAACATGTAGCTGCAAATAATAGTGATTGTCAAAAATAGTTAAGCATGTACCTCCCCCAAAGAATTTAAAACAAGTATAAAAATGGGGCTATGACTCACCATGAGTGGATGATGTTTAAGGATATAACAAAATCGCTGGATAAGCTGGGAAAACCTCTACGTGCAACCTAGAATAATTGTTTCATCTTAGATTTGGAATAATGTCTAGGAAAACATAAACGAGCCTATACATGTCATTATATTGATCATGACGCAGTACTTGGCAGGTTGTGTATGTTGTTTTATAGAAACGTTTATGAAATATTTATAGTTTATATATCTCGTACTACCGTTCGGGCCATCACAATTCAGAGGTCATGCGGTAAACGTTCGAGGAGCTAGGACACTTTTATTCATCAATCCAGCAACTCGTCGATCCGTTTACCCAAATGAAACCCCTCACATGAAGCTCCCTAGTTTTCTAGTGTTCGATATGGAAAAAACATATGTTTTGGCCGTTTGATTATAGTTTAAGTGGTTACATGGTTTACAAAGTAAGTTTGATCATGTTCCGTAGGCGGGTTTGAGTTGGTTTAGATGTTTTAACAAAAATAGTTTGGTCCTTGGTTATACAAGTAACTTAAATGGTTTTATAAGTTCTCGTCGTTTTACAAAAGTTACAATTCCGAAGGTCGAATAAACATAGAAAAGTTTATTTTGAGTGAAGATTGTTATCTTTATAAAGTTTATTATGTCTAGTAAGTATGTGATGATATTTGTAAAGTATCATGGGTCATCGAGGTCAGGAGTAGACCCTTTAGTGAAATTTGTTTTGTGTTTGTGTTGTTTTGCTAAGGCTAAGGCTTTGGCTAATGGTCTCGGCCTAGAAAGCCTTGAGGCCTTAGCCGTGACCTTGCCGTGGTTTTGATCTCGACTACCATGGCCTTGAGACCTCAGCCTTGGCCTTAGCCGCGGCTGTGGTCTCGGCCTAAGGCCTTTAGGCCGTTTGGTTTGCCTTAGCCGTGACAAAGTGTATAGCCGTGCGGCTATATATAGGGCCGTTAAGATTTTGGAAAAAAATAGCATCCGTTATGCGTTTTCTGGACCCGTGGACCAGAGTTTTTGAAGAAAACGTCATTCCAGACAACTTTCGTGTTTTAACTTTTCGATGAATCAGAACAGAAGTGCCTCGTAATTCGTGTTCTTTTATTCTGTCACAGAAAGTTTTCAGCTTTCAATTTTTGGGTTTTGGTAACTTCATTTGGCCGTATCTTTTGACTCGTGTACTCGTTTTGGGTGATTCAAATTGCTATGTTTTCCTTGTAAAACCCTCTTTAACAGTAGGTAGTTTTCCAAAGTCATGGCTATTAGGCCACCATAATAGTAGAACACGAGTATAGTAAATGATAGAGATGAGAGAAAGAGAGAGAGACGGTCGATCACTTCACACAACAAAATAACAAAGGTTTAGTAACTATGTGAAATAACCAACCAATATAAGTGAAGTATACATGTAGTATTTATAGGACAAGAGTGTTAGGGCAACACTCTTGTGCATTCTTTCTCGAAACTAAAACAAGAACACGGCCCATGGACCTTCTACAAGGGCCGAGCCATTAAAAACAAACTTAAAGGCCTATAACTTAAGAAACCTATTACATAAAATAATGACCAAGACTTTATACTAGTTACACGTATTCCCAACAATCTCCCCCTAAGGGTTGATCATCAAAGGTTGCTTGACGTCGTCTTTGCTTCTTTGGCTTAGACGTCTTTCGTATCTTTGTTCTTTGTTCTTGTTATGTGTAATATGATAATCTTGTGGTCTCCCTTTCATCAACGTCTTAGTCTCTGGTTTCTTTATGTCTTTTCCACCATGCTCATACTTCTTTTGACTTTGATCTTTATACTTCAAGTGATTCTCATTCTTTAGCTTTGATCTTTGACTTTTGAACGTTTGCTTCGATCATTGATGAGAATTGTCTTTGAACTTTGAATGACTTTCTGATGTAGGTATGAGCATGTGGAGATGGAATGTAGTTGATGATAATGGTGGTAGTGGAACTCCCGGTCTCCATAAGTACCTACATGAAAACAGTTAGCAATAAAGCATTCGGCACTTGCAGGTTTCGGACTTCGAGATCGTTAACAGCATAGTGTGAAAACTTTCCCTAATCATTGCCAAGGTTGTTCCTGAATCGGATGCCCCTAAGAGGGCTTACACAGATACACCGAAGTGTATCAACGATTCAGGTGAGCCGCCGAAGTATACGGAAGTATCACTTCACGACTGTAGACCGTATGAAACCACCGCGAACACTAAGCGTAACCCTCAAGGGATTACCGAAGTGACCTACTGTCAGGGCTGTTTGATGTTGACCCTGGCAGGAATTTCCATTCAATCACTGAGAATCACAATTGTGAGTTCCCTCATGAATGTTCTTGGCAGATTGCTAAGATCTGCGTATGACTCTTGTTATTTACAACTGATGCATCTCGCGGCTCAAGACTCGATTTAGTGCGCTTTTATTTTAAGTCGTCGGAGGCATGGAGCAGATTGCCTCCTTTTCAATATCAACACATTTCGGAGTGAAAGGTCGATAGATTAGGAAGGGTTCTCCGTGAGAAATGAAACAAGTATCTTTTGAGAGATACTTGAGTGGCTAGAAGGTTTAGTGCAATGCGTCACTGGGTCCATGACGGCTTATCTTCAATACCGGTGTGATCGTAGTAATATCCAGTAGCATATGAATTGAACCCGGTTTCTACCCTAAGGTTGAACATTTGGAGGTCTATTTCTTTTCACCCTTTTTCATAACTTTTGTTTTTAATTTTTCAACCCCTTCTTTCTCCTTTCATTTATTTCCTCCTTTTTTTTTAATCATACCTAATGACTTCTAGTACTAAACTATTGCTATTGTCCATGGGTAGATCCCTCCGGTTCTGGCGGATCATATGATGTCTTTCCTAACCTTAGTCACCTTATAACTCCATGACTATCCTATGTTGCCATAAACCATTTATTTGAAAAATCTCTCAAAGTGTTTATGATTATAAAACATATTTTGTTAACACCTTGAGAGTTTTTCTTTTTCTGAAATACTCCCCCTTCACATGTTCTCATAAGTTTTAAAGATAAATTTGCACATGTCGGGTGGAGTTTGCACTTTTGAATTGATTGATTTTCAGTGAACATGACCGATTCGAGACACGCTTACATCACTAGTTAGACTAGCTTGAAATTATTACCCGTCCTGGTCACATTCAAAGAAAATCTCTCAAAACGGTACACTCTACTCAGACAAGTCTTATTCGAGACACGCTTACAGCACTGGTTAAACCAGCTTGAAATTATTACCCGTCCAGGACAAGTCCTTTAGATTAATGACAGTTAAGTTTTGTCAATTCTTGCGTAAAATCTGAGTCGAGCTCATGCAAGATTCGATACTTCACACATATATTTTAATCACATTTTTTCTTTCTCCTCCTCAAAAATAGCATATTGATGTTGTTTTTGGAAAATATTTTGATTAAAATATGCTTTTTGAGTTTTGTGGGAAGAATCCAACAAGAACTTTACGTTTTGAACAAAGATGATTTCAAGTACTCCCCCTCAACAAGTGAAACCACTTTTTGAGGTTTTAAACATGAGAGGGAATACTTGTTCTTTTGAGCAGAATTTTGAAAAAACTTATCAAAATTTTGATTAATTCTACTCAAAAGTAAGAAGCCTTCGCTCCTTATATTAGAAATGAAGCACTGAAGTGTACCTCAAGGTCCTTTCTTTATAGAGAATGGGTTGTGCACTGTTATATGTACATAAGCCATAATATTTCACAAGCAAATATATTCATAAGAATACCCAAATCTTACATCAATCGACGTTTCTGAAGATCGTGAATACCGGATCACGTCTTTGGAAGTTTCTGATAGGAAATGAGGGTCTGCCTCCAACATAACTTTCCAACCTCCTCATCTGATCTCTAAGAACCAGCCTCTTCTCAATCTTTTGAATGAATTGACAAACTTCACGCATTTGAGAAGCAGTCCACCTGGTTTTTTTGGACAATTCCTGATCTCTTACCCGAATCACTAATCCATCTCGAACTTTCTTCAACGTGCGGTCGCTGAACTTATGAATCTCCTTGTATCCCATGAAACTGTTGATGCTGTGATCACTTTTGTAGACAAACCCAAAGGTTAGGTCTTTCTTCATGGTGTACTGAGATCCTTTGTTGATCTCTGGAAGGTGTAGAAGTGGTGCGGTTAAGTTTAGCTTCCTTTGATAGCTCTCAACCCCAAGTTGTAAGTCTTCAACACGTTCCTGAATAATCTTTCTTCTGATGTAGTGGAGCAATGAAGTGCTGAATGCATACGTAAGATCAGTTGAGAAATGATGCATCTTCCCTTGAACTTTGATAAGATACATATCTTTAGTATCATTAAGGTTCAAATGAGGGAAGTCTGCTTCTGAGAATGAGTAAATCTTCTGATCTTGTCTTCTAACCCTAATTTTATGTAGAAAGGTATAATCATACTTCTTTTCTGCTTCAATGCTAACCACACCAATTATTCTGAGATCGCTCTTCACCGGAGTTGGAGACTTTTTTGTAAGTTTGCTTTTGTACCAGGTTCTCCTTTTCTCATACCAGTGGTATATTCCCAGTTGCGCATCT
This sequence comes from Artemisia tridentata subsp. tridentata, assembly GCA_021014915.2. Classification (NCBI taxonomy): domain Eukaryota; kingdom Viridiplantae; phylum Streptophyta; class Magnoliopsida; order Asterales; family Asteraceae; genus Artemisia; species Artemisia tridentata. The sequence goes on from CP139504.1 coordinate 264,131,465, forward strand.
TGATCATACAGCACTTTGTTTGTAATAAAGAGTCTTTTTGCTGTTTCTTCGATGGCCGCTTGTGGATAGCTTGCAGCAGGAATCAAGGTTATTGACGCTGCATACTTAGGTTGACACTTGTTGCCGTGTACAAGAAGTTCCAGATCGTTGTTGAAGAAGAAGCCGTATGGAATAGAGGGATGATCAGTAGTTCCTACAACAGGCAATGGCTTTGTCCAGTCAGTATTGTATGGTCCTCTATGCTGCACGATGTAGTCAATCAAATGAACGTCCGGATTTGACCAGCTAATATCAGTAAACATTACTCGTGCAATGTTTTCCAAGTGATATTCGAGCTTAGCTGCACTAGAGGAATGATCTTTCAGCAAGTTGAACGCATCATTCTTTATGCGACGAAGTTCTCCTTTTGTAAGGTTCTTGATTCGTTGATCACGTTTGAGCTTTTGTGTGAACTCAAGTGTGCGTCCTTTGATCATGGAGTCATCGTCGACATATGGTTGAGCACTGACGAGTTTATCAAACCACTCGTTCCCTTCAGTCGTGTCTTCGTCAAGCCATGAGAAAACCCTTGTCTTTTTGCTTGTTGACTTCTTTCCTTGCTTAGATGTTTTTTCTTTTGACTTTGGTGGAGACTCTGGTTGATCTTGCTATTGTTGAAAGTCATCGTCTTTAGTGAATTCAAAATGATGTTCCATTGCTGTTGGCCCGGAGCCAGAATCCTTTGGCGGTTGGTTGGTTGTTGTTGTGGTTGCTGACGGTTTGACAGGTTCTTGATGTGGAGAAGACGAGCCGCCGAAATTCTTTGGTTTCTTAGCTTGTGAGTTCGGGTCAGGGTCTTCATCTTCTCTTGGACATTTTCCTTTGCCAGCATCAGATTTGCATAACTCCTTTGAGATATTGGCCTGGATAGCATCAGAAATTGCAATTTGTTCAGGAGTTGGTGATGTAAGAGTTGTCAATCTTTCAAACAATTGAATCTGAAGCTCTTCAAGAGTTGGTTCCTTTGGCTTCGTTGGTTGGGTTTGTAGGACAAGTGGAACTGTAGCAACAATGTTTTTGAGAATACCTTCGATGTTTGGTTCAAGATATTCTTTGACGTGATTCTGGGCAAATACTTTTTCAAGTATTCTTTAGTGTTGCCCTTGATCCCAGTGAACATCTTGTCCTGAATGTCATCAGAAAGGAATTCATCAACTCGAGCTTTTGTGCTTTGGAGCTCGTTTACTTGTCCCGCAATACCGGTAACCATATTTGTTAAAGTTTCAATCTGGTCAAGAAGCTTGTTATGTTTCTTTACTCTTGCAAGCTTCACGGCCTGTTTCACCTTTATCGATGCTTGAGAGACTAACGGATTGATGGGTTTCTTGATGGATTTTCTTGTTAATGTTGTTTGTGTTGGTGGTGGTGAAAAATGTGTTGATTATCCAGGAATGACAGACGGATCCTTGTTAACGTTTGTGTCCATGTCTTTTGGAGGAGAATGTGGAGGTGTAGTTGGAGGTGTTTGAATATAGTTGTCAGCTTCCTTTTCATCGGCAATTTTCCTAGCCAACCTTTCTTCCTCCTCTTTTTGTTTTAGCCTCATTTCTTCTTCCTCCTTTGCCTTCTTTTTCAACTCCAATTCTTCAGCGGCTTTTCTTATTACTTCATCATCAATAATCATATTCTCCGTGTTATTATCATCATTCGTGTCAAAGTCTTTAATTTGTTCTTCCTGATGGACCTCCTTCATACTGAGATTACCTTCTTCATCCCGTTCCTCGTCATTATCGAGTTGATTAACCGGATCTGATTGAGGTTGAGTGACTCCTCCTGCACTTCCAGACCCACCGGGTTGATTAACCGGAATGATGAGGGTCTGATCTTCACCAAAATCTTTATTAATTTCTTCATCAAATTTCATCTGTTCATCAAGCATTTTCTTCCTTCTCCTCTCTTCATCAGCTTTAAGTGATACAAGATTTTCGTCCTGAGCAACCTTGGTAGCAATTTCTTCTTTGTAGATTGTTGGTTCTTCATCGGTTTCCGTTTCAGAACCAGATTCCTCTTCTTCCACAATCTGTTCATCTTCAGGCTCTAGCTTAGCAATTTTGGCAGGTGCTCTCGTCTTGGTGTATTTAGGAGGACCTGGTTTTATTTTCTTCGTGGTGCTGGATGTGCTTCCTGACTTGCTACCTCCTTTTGCTCGAGTCTTTATTGGAGTAGGTTCATCATCATACTTGCTAAATCCGACATACCCTTCCTTGAACGCTTTATCATACTTAAGGTATGCTTGCTTTTTCTTGATCTTGTCTGTCAGAAGAAAGTCAGGAAGTCTCATCCCTTGTTTGCGAGTGCTTCCTTTCGGGATGTAGACTTGATTGACTGTTTTGTCCATTGCATATAGATGCTTTTCTGGATCTTCTAGACGTCGAGGAATGTCTTCATTGTCGTCAAGGAGATGGTAGATGAGTAACTTGGTGTATCGGACAAAAGGGATTTTGCTGAATGGCTTTAAGTAGTGACTCCGAATCTGAAAGACTATGTCATCCCAGATGAGTTGAGCGTAATCGATTTTTTCTGATTCACTATTCCCAGAATATTTGCATGAGAGGAAGACGAGGATTTTCATGACCGATGTCTCTTCCGGAGATTGATCTAGCTAAGATGTGGTAAATGGCTCTCCACGGTTGGGGAATGAGCTGGGCTGCAACTTTGGAGAATGATTTTAGTGGCTTGTTTGGTTGTACATCATAACCAATTTCCAAAAGGAATTTGAGAACGACTTCTTCTGATGGAGTAGGATGAAACTTCTTGGTTGGTGCAGGTGCTTCCGGCAAAAGTAAGGTTTTACGAAGATAGTTGACATCAGCAGTGACTTCTTTTCTGTCCAGTGTGTAGGTGAATGAGTCTTCTCCCATATCCAACTTGATTGTGTGCCACATCTGGTGAATGTAGAACTCAGGAATGGATGCAGACTTATCCAGCATGCTCCTACACTTGTGCAGTTTGGGAATTTCAATTGCTATTTGACATGATGGTTCAGCACACTTGATTTTGTGAAATTCTACACGTGCGTTGTTCTTGTCAATTTCCACGTCATAACCTTGTGGAAAGGTGTTTTCTTTTGTGAGCATGGGAAGTGGTTCTTGAACAGCCATTAGTGAATTTTGAAACATCAATCAAAGACACAAATATGCAGGAGACATGAAAGTTAGGATATTGTTAAAGTTATGATCATTCATGTGTCCACTTTCTTAAATCATTGATTTAGCATGTATGGTTATTAACTTTGCAAAATGACATGCATTATGTGACAGATTCAATTGTGATGACACTTATGCAATTTCGGTAACATTAGACTTTATTCAAATTTTGACATACTTAAATTCAATTGAGACAATGTTAATGAATTGCGACGGATTTATATAGTTGTGACAATTTTGGCCAATTTCGATGAATTTTGAATTCTGACAGGTTTTGTCCAATTGCGATGTAAACTTTTTGAATTGCGATAACTTTGTCCAATTGCGATAAAATATTAAATTTCCGAAAACTTGAAGCAATTCCGACAAGGTTATCCAATTCCGATGGATTTTGAATTTCGATGAAATTAGTGCAATTGCGATGAAAAATTTTAATTGCGTAAACCATGCCCAATTGCGATGAAAATTTTGAATTGTGATAGACCATGTCCAATTGTGACAAAATATTGAATTTTGATAAATTTGAAGCAATTCCGACAAGGTTATCCAATTCCGATGGATTTTACAATTTCGCCAATTTCTTATACAAGAATTTCCGATGAACACTGTAGACATACATTTTTCTTTTCGATTCTTTATGGAAATTTGATTCCTGTCCAAATGATAATACACCACAAGTTACAATATGATCTTTAAGCTCATTTAAACACATTCAAAACCAGTTTATCTGATTTGAGAACAACCATTTACAATTTCGATGAACCCTCATTTCAATCTTGTCGAAATTCAAGTTAGTGGATTATATGTTTATGTGAATGATTCCCTTAGGTTCCTATGATGAACCTGGACGTGTTCTTCATAAACCCTAAACATCAAATAATGTTACAAAACATGTTAGAACACCATCCCACCCAATCAATTAGACCAAAACATGCACAAATGATTTCCCCCAAATCATACGTATAACACCTAATTTCAAAAATCATCAATACGTGTTTCTGGATACGATTGGGTTATAGAAACATGTTAATAACTTGATTAGGAACAAAAACCCACCATAGAATTTAAACAAAAACACTCCGAATCAAAATCCTCCAATTCCACCAAACCCTAAATCTATTTCATTCGATTTAGAAAAATTTAGCCGTTGGATCTTTGTGAAATCAAAAACCATTTCTTATATTTGTATGATAAACATGATTCCACTTACAGATTATTGAAAACAGGAACACTTTTGATGATTTGATGTGGGTCGTTGATCTTGGTAGTTGAAATATTTAATATGTTTGGTGAAATTTAGATGCAGTAAATGCATCCATTTTATTTATTTTTTTGTTTTTTTGTAAAAATCAAACATTCAACTATTGTCACTTTAAGTCCCTTAACGACATAACTTAGCAATCTAACTCCCTTACTCACAAAATATTAACAAGACTTGACATTATTTTGACAAGAACAATTTTAATACACCCCCTTGACTTATGAATATTAGAAAACATTTTAAGATCAAGGAGGGTATCACGAGAATAATATTACCAACCCATGTTTAAAACAACATCTTTTTGGAAATATGCAAGTACAAATTTTAAAAAAAATGTTAAGATTTGAATTTCATACTCTCCCTCAACACTTGTTCGGAAAAATTGGTAATTTGTTTAAATGTACAAAGCGTTGACGGAAATTTTGTACTTGCATTTTTTTTAAATAAAGAAAAGAAAAATGAAAAATCTTTTTGTGTTTTTGAATAAGATATTTACAGAAAAGGTTTTGGTGTTTAAATTTCTTAGTTGTGTTTAATAAAGTTATTCAAATCATCTGGAGTCAAACACAGCATACCAATTTGGTGAACTAATTCCACAAATCTTGCATGGGGCAAGGCTTTGGTGAATAAGTCCGCTAATTGGTATTTAGTACCCACAAAGTATAATTCAGTTGTACCCTTTTCAACATGCTCTTTGATGAAATGATATCGAAGTGCGATATGTTTTGACTTCGAATGTTGAACCGTGTTGCATGAGATGGCAATGGAACTCTTGGAGTCTCAGTACATGGGAATCTTATTGAAAATGTAACCGTAGTCCATCAGTTGTGATCGCATCCAAATGACTTGAGCATAGCATGCTGACATGGCTACATATTCCGATTCTGTAGATGACAATGAAGTGCAATCCTGCTTCTTTGACTGCTAAGATACAAGTTTGTCTCCTAGAAACTGCACTCCCCCCGATGTACTTTTGTGTGTGTCTAAACATCCTGCATGATCAGCATCTGAAAAAGCTATTAGTTCAAAACCAGAATCCTTCGGATACCAGATCCCCAAATGGATGGTTCCCTTTATGTATCGAAGGATTCTTTTAACGTCAGAGAGGTGTCTTTCAGTTGGTCGTGACTGAAAACGAGAGCATAGGTATACAACAAAAACTATATCTGGTCTGCTGGCTGTTACATACATGAGGGACCCAATCATTCTACGGTATTTTGTAGGGTCAACAGGTGTACCATGTAAATTAGCATCCAGCCTTGGAGATGATGCTGACATAGGTGTGTTATAAGTATCACAACTTCTCATGCCATGTTTCTTTAAAATCTCAAGAGCATACTTGGACTGACTTAGAAAAATTCCACGAGGTGATTGATGAACTTGGAGTCCTAAGAAGAACGTAAGTTCACCCATCATGGAGATTTCAAAATTTTGTTTCATTAGTCTTGCAAAAGCATTTGAATATTTTTTGTTTGTTGACGCAAAAATAATGTCATCGACATAGATTTGAACAATTAAAATGTCCTCCCCATTTTTTTGAATAAACAAAGTTGGATCCACTGAACATTTAGTAAAATGATTGGCAAGCAAGAAAGCAGTTAGTTTATCGTACCATGCCCTTGGGGCTTGTTTAAGTCCGTAAAGGGCCTTCTTGAGTCTGTATGCATGATTGGGATGGTCTGGATCGACGAATCCTTCTGGTTGACTAACATACACTTCCTCACGTAATTGACCATTTAGAAATGCCGTTTTCACATCCATTTGATAAACAACCATATTCTTGTGTGCAGCGTATGCCAGAAAGATATGGACAACCTCAAGCCTAGCAACTGGAGCAAAGGACTCTTCAAAATCAATTCCTTCTTGCTGAGTGAATCCTTTAGCTACCAGGCGCGATTTGATACGAATCACTGTGCCTTCTGCATCTAACTTGTTTTTCCAAATCCACTTCAGTCCGATGACATAGACCCCATCAGGTCTTTCAACTAACTCCCACACTTCTAGTCTTTTGAATTGGTCGAGTTCTTTTTGCATTGACACAATCTAGTTGTCGTATGTTAGTACGTCTTTGATGTTTTTGGGTTCATCTTGACAGACTGTGAGTGCATAGATGCAGTTTTCAGCATCGGTGTGAAGTTTTCGGCTTGTCATAACTGGAGCTGAGGGATTGCCAATGATGTTTACTAAGGGGTGTTCTTTAGTCCAATGATGTGTTAAAGGGTGATGTTGATAGAACATATGCAGATTAGACGGGTCCAAATTGCGTGTGGATGACTCTGCAATACTAGGAACGGTTGAAGTCGGTGCAAATGGATTAAAGAACGCATTTGGGTCATAATCTGCAGGTTCGGGTACTGGTTGTTGTTGAAGATCTTCATCTGCATTGTTAGTGTTGGAAGCGGTTTGTTCTGCTGTTGATGGAGATTCAATTGGAGGTGCATCTGTAGCAACTTTTAAAACTGTTTAGTATGATCAATAACTTTTAAAAACTCCTAAATAATAATAAAGTTCAAAGCTTTAATGTTTTAAAGGAAATTTGAGCAATTTTGATGAAGTGGAACTAAGTAAAACGAAGATAAAAACTAATTTAACTCAAAAAGAACTAAACTTTAGACACTAAATCAAACTTCTAAACGCTATAGAGTTCTTAACACTTTACAAGCGTGAAGAATGAGTGCAAGAAATGTGATTTCGTCACCAAATTACGCACAAAACCAAACCGTAAGAAAAGTAAATGGTACGTATGACTTGAAACACACTTCACAACGATCATTTGGCGATTGATACCACTTGTTAGGTCACCATAATAGTAGAACACAAGTATAGTAAATGATAGAGATGAGAGAAAGAGAGAAAGAGATAGTCGATCACTTCACACAACAAAATAACAAAGGTTTAGTAACTATGTGAAAGAACCAACAAATATAAGTGAGGCATACATGTAGTATTTATAGGACAAGAGTGTTAGGGCAACACTCTTGTGCATTCTTTCTAGAAACTAAAACAAGGCCATGGCCCATGGACCTTCTACAAGGGCCGAGCCATTAAAAACAAACTTAAAGGCCTATAACTTAAGCAACCTATTACATTAAATAATGACCAAGACTATGTACTAGTTACAAGTATTCCCACCAATAGCTATTCTATTTTGGTCGTTTTTCATAGCATAATTCACTAGTTTACTTGTTTACTTACATAAGGTTAACATATAGGTCTTTTAACTTGTTTTAAAGGTTTTGCACAACATGAATACAATATAGTGACCATATATAGCATAGATTAAGAATAAGAAACATGTAGATAGTGTTGAGCGAGAGTGTATTAGACTTTCTTACAACTTTTGGCTTTCTATAAGAAAGGAAATCAAGGATCAAAGAACTAGAACAAGAACTAGGAACCCTAGCTTCCAAATTCTTCAACCTCTTGATACTAACTTAGGATCAGTTGGGAAATAACTTGAAGTCTTCTACTAGAAACACTTCTTGTGTAGCTTGAAGATCACCAATGGAAGAAAGAAACTATAACTTGGATCAAACAAAGCTTGACAAGAGCTTTGGAATTGATATAGGAGTTGTTCTCTTGAATAATTCTTGAAGTAAAATAGTAAATGAAGAGTGTGTTGTGTGTTTGGTGTGAGTGGCGTCAAAGGGAGGGGGAAAGAGATGTTTTATAACCTCTTAAGGAGGTGCCAAAATGCAAGAGTCATATACTTGCTAGCTAAGTTTTGCAAAGTGTAATCATCTTAGGTTAGTTTAAATTAGATCAAGACATATGGGTAGTGAGTCACTTTGGTGTAAGAACTAGCAAAATTTGCTTTCTCTTCTTCCTTTGAGATGGATTTAATATACTTTCACTAAGCCTTGGTGGCTAAGTAGACTTTTGTGTACATGTTTATGATATGATATCACCAAGACAATATTGTCTTGGTGATCATCCAATATATACGCCCCCATCAATAGAGGAGGGGGGGAATGAGGTGGAAAACAAGTAAACTAGTTATATTCTTGTCTAGTATTTTATATACTTTACTTTGTGTTTATTACTTTGACATAGGTAGTTTATTTGCTAAGTAAAATTTAAGTAAGTATCCTAAAACTTAAATTTGATAGTCATATCGTACTCATAGGATTTGGTGTGACTTGGAAATATACTAAGAGTTAGTATATTAGATAAAAGGTATATAAGTGTTGTTAATCCTAAAATCTTAGGTTCGGGTTTACATGGGATTTATTAATTACATAATGTTTCCAAAAAACAAAAATGAAACTCGTAAAATATTTACTAAACAAAATATTTAAATGACGTAATAAATGGAATCGTGATGTCATATTTTGAGAAAGGTTACACCAACGTCCTTTTACACCTAACGACTCAACAAGATGCACTCAACATTTCTAAAAGGGTGAGAAGCAAGAGAGAAATGGCTCACTATTTATTGGCAAACTGTCCACTGTTCACCCGAATCCGGCGAATCCCTTGCCAAAGGGATCCGGCCAGTGTAATCCAAGGGATCCTGCTATCTGGTATTAACAGTTCGGATTTTGGGTTACATTTTTGGGTTTTGGTTTATGGGTTATGATCCATGGATAGATGATGTTATGCCTGATTTCAAAGACATCTTTGGGTCATGGGTCATGGACTTTGGTTTATGGGTTATGGACTTTAGGTCATGGGTCATGGGTTTTACCCATTACGGATGTCATGCAATGGGTCATGGGTTATGGGTCAAGCTCTATAGGTTATGGTTTATGGGCTTGGCTTTTGGGTCATGGATAGTCCAAGTCAAGTAGCATGTATTTTATAAAATGTAAGTAACTAGTTTACTTAAGTGTTTTTATAAAATGGTTTTGGTTTTATGTAAACTTGTTTAACTAAATATGTTTAAGGTTTACTTGTTTAATGAAATGAGTTAGTAAGCTTTTGGCTTAAAGCATTACGTATTTTATCTATCTCGTTAAAATGATTTTACGTTCGTTATCGACAAAACATTAGAAGATCGTAAAATATAAATAAACATTTTTAAGGTTTATTTGTATTAACAGTAAGACTCCCCAAGTCGTGTTTAAAATAAGATCCGCATATAAAGTCTCGGTTGAAGACATGGAGGGCTAACTTTACCATTATGCACGACATGATACTCAATTCAAACACAAGTGGATTTGGTTGGGATCCTAAAAAATGCATTCTCATTGCTCCAGAAGATGTATGGGAAGCCTATGTGAAGGTTTAGTAAAACTCTTTGGCCTCTTTGCTTTTTTGTAGCTTATAATAATATCGTGTTAACCAAAGTAATTGATTTGTGTTTGATATTACTTTGTAGACACATCCAGAAGCAACTATATTTAGAGATAAACCATTCCCACTTTATCACAAGCTTTCTTTAGTCGTTGGTAAAGATAGAGCTACATGGTCTCGAGCTATTGATCTTGGAGATGACGAGGTTGTAAGTGAAACACAGGAGACTGAACCGATTGATCTTGATTACAAAGATAGTGATACATATGTTCGTCCTTCTCTCGATATGGTAAGAGTAACAAATGTAAAAGATCCAAGAGTGATGAGTTACTTCATATGTATTCTTTTCTGAATCATGCACCACATTTAATAACACCATCAATGCCATAGGGAATAAGATGAACATGAACTTAAGTAAAATGGCAAATGATAATGATAGAAAACTACAATCTGAGATTGATTTGATGAAGAGAGTTGATAATCAGATTGATGCTTTACTGTGGATAACTTTTGAGGAAGCTTTTGAAGCGATAGACATGATAAGGAAGTGCCCTTTAAAGGCTTAAATGCTTTTCGTGGATGATGAAGGTAAAAATGGTTGGAAGAAGATCCACATGATAGATCAGTATGTGCTTCTTGGTAAATTACATCTTGAACCCTTTTTTGAATGAATAAACTTAGCTTATTCTTCCAACTAGCTCCTTTTGTATAGGCACTTGTTCCTTTAGCTAGCTCCTTTTATATGAAGCTACTTGTTCATTACCTACGATGATATGATGTAATTGCTAGTAATGTATAGTTTTTTGTTGTCAAACCAAGTTGTCTTCTTATTTATCAATATGAAGGTACCTTTTGTATCTTTAAGTTGTGTATTGGATATTATATATTTGATTATTCGAAATGGAATCATGTTGTTGTTGTTGTTTGTTAATGGTCAAATGGCTTTGCGCCTCTTCTTTTTTTTTTTTCTTTTTCTTGTTGTGCAGCTGTGGGAATAGACATAGCTCACTAGAAGAGTGCTAATGTTTGAAGATTATATTGTGACAGGTTGTAGATGTTAGATTTCTTGATAATTGTATAATTGTTGTGTAGTGTTTAGTTAACAAGTGATGGCGTTAATATTAATAAACTAATGGCATTATCATAATTAAGATCAATTTTCATTTCTCTTTGGCCCATACCAAACAAAAGAATTGGTTTCAACAAATTCCCTAATGTCAATCCTCTGTTGTTACCAAACAGTGGAATTTATCAAAATTTCTAAGCTTAATTCATTTATCTGAATTTCTATTCACTGCTTCATTTCTAATCTCTGAAATTCTCTCTACCAAACGTGCTATGATAGTTACTCATTTGATTTGAGCTAATAACTTTTTGTGTTTGGAACTAAAACATGTCGTCGCCTTCAAAAAGTATTATGTGTTTGTTTTAGTTGATGTTTAAATTCATGCTGGTCTATCCACTAAATCAAGCAAGACACTTTGTTAAACATTTGAAAACAAAACTTATATAAGACAAAAGGTAATGACCTTGTACTATATGCATAATATAATATTATTTATGTGATTCAGGCCTAGGAATGGTAATGCACATGGGATGTTAATCCCATGTGGCACCAAGTAATTAACATGTTACCGCACTGCCTCCATTAAATCCGACTTTGTTGAGCTTAACCTTAGTATATCAATGTGCGTCAAACCTTCATTGAATGGGAATGAAAACTCGACGGAAAAGAAAAGACAAAAATATTTTATTTAATTCTTTAATTAGTTTTTTGTGTTTATTTAGGTATGGTGGGTCTAAAAAAGAATGTTTTGTCTTGATTTATTAGTGATGTGTTATTTCAGTGTGTTGACATTAGAAATGAGAATGATGAGGTGGCGATGAGGTGACACAAAAAGTTGGTGTTATTGATGTTACCACGCCTTGTGCAATAAGTAATGAGTGCTTAAATAGCGTCATTACCAAATGTATAAAGCAAAAAGTGTGTAGATTAACTTAAAAACCCTATCTTAAAATTAGTAACAAAGAATCATGTTTTAAGTTTTATTTTATTTTTATTTTTAGTATGAGTATGTTGATGTGTGAAATAGGACTTCTACTTTCTATTGTTCCTTCTATATTATGATGCGTAAATTTTCTAAATGTAGAATTTGAAGGGAGGGGGGGCAAGATGTTATAATATATATATTTAAAAATGGTAACAAACACAACCACAAAAATCTTTTCACCCAACGAACCACTCCTTAGTAAATCTTTATTAACACTGCTAAAGTAGTTAAGTCCCCAAACGGATTCTTACCAAAGAAATACAAAAGAAACTGATAATCCCTACTAGGTGGATCTTATCAAACCTCACTACAAATTCTCAAACACTCAGAAAATACAAGATTAAACAGACTGATCTAAGACTACTCAAGATAACAGAGATGATAGCTTGAAGATGAAAACCAGAAATCGTATAACAAACTTGAGAAAGAAACAATAAGACTGCACACTGAATAATGAAACCCTAGATGCAAAGTGTTGCTTATATAGCACCACTTTGCATTAAGGCCCTTCAACTTTAATCCTTCTCCAAAAGCAGCCAAACTAAGAACCCTTTTTATAATAAGAATTGAAAGATGACATAATTGGTCCATGGACTTTTATTTAACAAAGGGTTAACCATATATCTTCAACAATATATAATATTGAATTTTTTTTCTATGCTTACATCTAAAACATATAGCCTTTTTAAAAATTAGAGTAAACTACATAAATCGTCCTTATGATTAGGCCAAAATTGCACGTTTCGTTCTTAACTCTTAGGAAGTGCACATATCATCCTTGTGGTTGTCCATTTTGCATTGACCCGTCCTTTGACCGGACGGGCGTTTGTTTGCACCATTAACTAGAGGGTACTTTCGTCTCTTTAATCTAAAACTATACAAACACTAACCCCGGTTCAATCTCAAACATTTAAGAAGGGGAAAGTGTGTTTGCTACACTTAAGAGGGGAGTTGAAATGCAAGAACTAGATGATCATTTAAGAAGGGCTACTATAGACATTGATAGCAGTCTTGATGTAAATAGGAATATAATACCTATATGTTCTAGGAATTTCACAAAAGAGTAGGATGAGGAAACTTCTAAGGACAATCCTGCAAGTAATGATAAAAGTCCATTGATCCTAGACCAACTGTAGAATTAGAACATGAGACTGATCCCTTTGATGATCTTGATGACATACTTGGTGAGTTTGCAAACGATAATAATAGGGTAGATGAGACAAAGCTTGGTGCTAGTTTCACACAAATGGAAGTCGAGTGGGTGACTGAGACAGAAGAAGAGGGTGATGTAAGTGGTAGTGAGGCAGATGAATCAGAGGATTTGGATTATGATCCAAAAGATGATGAAGGATTTGTTGATGATGAACATACAGTTGAAGATGTGCATGTAAATATTTAACATTTGAATTTGGATGTAGACCCAACAGATCATCTAGCTGTATCTGTTGAGTTTTCTGAATAACATCTAGAGGTTATTCATTATGACTCATTTGGCAGTGACTTAGATGATGGGATTGATCCTGAAAGGAGAGAACAACTTAGGGTATTAAGAAGAATAGGCAAGGCAAAAATCAGTGTTGATCCCAATCATTATGGCTTCTACTTAGGTCAGAAATTTGGTGATAGAGAAACTGTGAAGGCAAGAGTAAAAAAAACATTCAGTTGAGAGTAGGAGAAAACTGTTTTTGGAAAAAAAAATGAGAAGGAAAGGGTTCGACTTAGATGTAAATGCACAATACCAGTTTATGACAGCTGTGTTGACAAGGAGATTGTTGTGGCTAACAATGTAATTTCGGAAACCAAAGGTGGTCCAGTAATTAGGGAGAACAAAAAAAGGGGGGGACAACATTTTTGGGCAAATTAAAAACCGTCAAAGGCAAGGGTAAAAAGGTCATTGAACCTGAAAAAAGAAAAATACAAATACCCATGTCCTTATACAATGCTTGCTATACACACTTCGGAAGGCAGATGGGAGGTGAGAACATTAAATGATGAGCACCAGTGTCTTCAATCTAGATCATTAAAAGCATGTACATCTAGGTTTCTATTAGATCATGTTTTGCAAACACTTCCATCTAATCCTAATGTTCTTGTAAGGGCTATTGAAGATCAATTACAGAGAAAATTTGATGTTGAAATATCAAAGATGAAAGCTTTCTGGGCAAAGTCTATTAAAGAGGAAAAATTGTCAGGTAGTTTCAGGGAGCAGTATGCCAAGCTTAGAGACTATGCACAATAGTTCATTGATCAAAATGCACAACTGTTAGAATTGATGTCCAACATGAACCAGATCCAGATTCTCCAGCAAGAAATTTTAGGAGGTTATATGCGTGCTTGGGAGCTCTTAAGCTAAAGATAAAGATAGGATTAAGTAATCTCTTCTAATAATATTACACCAACGAGGGCGACAAAACCACACATACACATTAAAATCCATGAATGAGACGCATGTGTTTGCTCAATTCCCTCATACGATTAATCTAAAGGTTAAGAGGAAGAACAATATAGGGTAGGAAATAGGCATGGGAAACATTTATAATTGGTGTAAAATAAAAATAACAAAACAAATAGATTAAGTCCACACAACCAATGCTACTAGTTACTTATCAAACCACAAACCTTCGATAGGAAAAAAAATCATAGACTAATTTACACTTTAACACGGAAAATGCGCACTTTGTTTGGTAGACACGAATTAGACTAAAAAATGTCTTGATCATTCATCATCGACATTCCATGAAAAACATTCCCTAGTTGGCGTTCCCACAACAACCAACTCCCATGATTCCATAAAATACAACAAATAGTGGCGATATCTATCACTAATACATAGTTGGTTAAATTACGACCAACTTAACTGATATACAAAAATACTTTACATCGTTGGTTTATAACACATGCCAACGAATATTCGATTAGCTCAAAAGAATAAAATCAGTTAAGTTTAGACGAACCGATTATCGTACAATCCTCTCCTTTTCTTCTCTCTTACATTTTTTTGTATAATTTCACCATCTCATGATCATAATAAATCTGGAAAATTATCTTTAACGCTCGGATCTCAGATATAAAAATAATTCTGAAAGTAGTAAACACACGAAAAATAAAATAACTAACTTTCACATTCCCATTGCAATGTGCAATTCCCGACCTAACCAAAGGTAAGAAAAACGCACACAAACACAAGAAATACACACTTTACATAAGTAACTAGCAACCAACCAAGGACTTAAATCTATAGAGTAGGCTAACGTGTAAGGGTGTAACGAAACATATATTTAGTGGTGTAACAAATGAAAGGAATTACTTAGAGGGTTTATCTAGGGGTATCTTACTCTAAAAACATGAGAGTAACAAAGGGTTTTACATGGGGGTTAACTAACCAATGTAGTTAGTTAATATCACAATACATATGTAAATGACATAAGCCATTTGGGTGTATCCTAATTTACCAATCTAGATAAATCACTCCGATAATTCAATAATGCTTATTATTGTGGTCTTGAATAGTATACCAAGCCAAGTTCTAAACTTTACTACAAATCACCGGCACACTCATATTTTTGTGGAATTTTTAGTATAATGGGGGAAACAGAATAGGCTTAAATCCTCATAATATGGAAATAAAGGGTTATGCATTTAATGATTTACAAAAACATGGTAAAATTTTTAAATTTAAGTATAGAATTAAGCATATTTAAGTAAAAAAAAATAAGGACAAGTAAAGTTCTAGTTCTCCTCCCCCCACTTGAGATGTACAACGCCCACGTTGTACAAATATGACAACACAATCATGAAATACTAAGAATTGGAACAGAAAAACTCCCATGGATTTGCTCGGTATGATCCTCCAATATAAGAATGCGAGCAACTTTTTCTTTTTGAGTGAAGAAGGCCGCCTGAATCCTAGCACGAACAACCTCACACAGAAAAACTCCAGAAATATGCATACCACTACTTTTCGTTCTTCCCTGTTCAAATATAAGAAAATTACAGCAAACATGGGTCGCGATAATCATCGGTTAGATAAATGAAGACACGATAGATAAAAATATCAGAAACCGATACGGTGCATCGGTATACACCAATACGCCGTATCGAGATCTGTTATACAGACTCAATACGTGTCAGATGTCCAATGCGTCGTATCCAGTTTCCTGAATACGCCGTATTGAGGCATCTGATAATTAAGTTTCAGGCTCAATAAAAATTTAAAGTAAGTATTAAAATATTCTAGGAGCTTCAATACACCGTTCCATTAGATTGGATACGCCGTATTGAGGGACTGGGTGGACAGACTTGACAAAAACAATTAAAAATAACATTTCGGGTTGTCTCCCAGAAAGCACATTTGTTTATTGCAAAGTCTTTAAGTTAGACTTTCTCCAGATCCTACTCCATCTCGTGCATGCTCACATGTCCATGTGTGAGCCTTTAACAATCTTCTCATCCCTTATGTATTCGGGTCCCAAGTTCAAGATTCCTTTGAAGAAACCTTTTAACTTTTGATATTTTTGATATGGATGCCTAGTTCCTTCCAATATGTCACGAGTTCTCACCTTAAACAATGGCCAAATCTTGTTACACTTCTCGTTAGAGAGATATATAAACCTTGGGTGCGAACGAGCCATTTGATAAGTGACATTATCATTACCATTATGTAAGGTAATCATTCCCTCTAACCTCTTTGCTTCAACAAAAGAAACCCTTTAAAATGTTTTTCAAACTATGACATCACCCATGTCTTTATCACGGTAAGCATCCATATTTTCCACAATAGCAAAATCTGTAACAATTGAAAATTTTCCAACAAAAATAGGCACATTTATAAAAGCTCCTACCACATATTTCCCTCTATACTCAATCTTCTCATTCATTATTGAATTATAAAAACTTGTAGACATCACATTAATAGGAAGAGTAGGGAAAAAGTTAGTATTCACATGTTGGTAGCCTATCATGCATCAAAATTGTAAATAGTAAGCACAATCAATATGGATCTTCCTATCATAGTAGCAAAAATTAGGATATCCTTCAATCTCCTCACTCATGTCACCATTCCTAGTATTAATCACATTTATCTTAGTTCCATCTATAATTTCTCATTCTTTAAACTCGGGATCTAAGTCTTCCGTCTCATTGTCATTAAGCACTACTGGCTCACTAAGATCATTCAGTTCTAAGAAATCCTCAAGTTCAAGGTCTTGTGATCTATTTAAAATTAATGCTTCACCCATTAGCCTATCTTCTAAATCAAGTTCCATTCGTTCAAGCAATCCTATCACACAAATGGACTTATTAGTGTTGGCAATCGAATTATCATGCTTAAAAATTTCTTTTTTATTTCCAACTCTAAGAGTAATTTTCTTTTTAAACACATCAAATTTAGCATGGGTCGTAGACAAGAATGGTCTTCCTAGGATCAATGGAATCTGTGTATCCTCGGGAATTTCTATAATAATACAGTCTACGAGAAAAACAAATTTATCAATTTTTACCAACACATTTTCAACAATTCCCTTGGGACGTGTCGCAGTTTTATCAGCAAATTCAATAATTAAACATGTAGGAGCTAGTTCACCTAATTCTAAATCGATCAAAAATGCATCATACTAACACTTGCTCCTAAGTCATCTAAGGCTTGATTAAAAGTAATGTTACCAATACAACAAGGTAAAGTAAAACTCCCCGGGTCTTTTTCTTTTGGAGGTTGAGCATCCTTTAAAATTGCTGAGTAGTTCACGTTCATTGTTACTCTTATCTCCTCCCCAATCCTTGATATCTCCTTCAGTAGCTTTTTCAAAGTAAGAGCAGATTCTGGTGCATTCTTAAGAGTTTCCATAATTGGAACATTAATTTGCAACTTCTTCAAATCATCCAAGGTTTCCTTGTCACCATCCAAATCTTATTTCAATCGTCCAGGAAAAGGGACAGATGGGCGAATTGTTACATCAGTTTCCTGCTTATCCTGCAAAACTTTAGGAAAAAGACTAAAAGAATCTTTAGAATAATAAATAAAGTGAGATTTGGAAATTGGTCCTCAGAAGTCGTGATTGATTTAACTTGATCACGTGGGTTTGTCTCAGTTGAGCTAGGGAGACCTCCATAACCCCTTTCTTGAAGTACTTTACCTATTTGGCCAATTTGAATTTCCAAAGCCTTAATTGAAGCTCCTTGATTCCTATTGAAGTATTTGTAGAAGTAGAATCTTTTTGATCAAATTAGAATGCTTTTTCATGTCTCTTTGATGATTCGGCCATAAACTTGTTCAATGCTTCTTTCAAAGTTTACCTCTTTTCTTGATAAGATGAATTTCCATTCTCTCTTTGGTAGTAACATGGTGTAGCTGCTCTATATCTTCCTGATGAAGGAAAGAGCACACCAAATTGAGTGGAGTATGCTTCTTCAAGTGTCTTTCCTTGGTCTTTTAATGGACAATCTTTAGAAAGATGAGGTCCATTACACAATTCACATCCAATTTGAGATGCACACACTCTTTCATTAGTCTTCTTAATTTCCCTACTAAGAGTATCCAATTGAGCATGAATAGCAGCTAAACCATCATAATTCTTACTTCCTTTGCTCCTTGTTGATGCTCCATCATGCCACATTTAAGTGTGGTCTACTGTTTCTTGGATGGCCTTCTTAGCAGCTACAACACCTAACTTAGGGATAGCTCCCTTAGAATCAAGCATATGTCTTGTTGCAACATCCAAACCCTTATAGAACAAAATCACCTCCTTCATGCTAGTCAAATAATGTTGAGGACATCTTAATAATAATCTTTGAATCGCTCCCAAGCCATGTAAATAGTTTCATCAGGCTCTTGCTTGAAGTTATTGATTTCCTCCATTCTTTTTGCAGTTCGTGAATGTGGACAATATTTGTTCAAGAACTTGGACTTAAGAACTTCCCAAGTAGTAATAGATCCAGCAGGCTCATTCCTTAGCCATCTATTAGCAGCTCCAGTAAGTGTAGTGGGAAATACACGCAACATTAGTTGGTCTTCATTCACATGAGGAACATGAAACAAATCAACTATCTCCAGAACTTTCTCAATATGCTCATTTGCATCTTTATTTTCCCCACCACTGAAAGTATTGTCTCTTAGTTCCTTGAGAAATTATACTTTGAGTTCAAAGGACTTGTATTTGTCAAACTTTAATCTAAGGACACCCGAAACATAGTCTTCTCAGGTTTTGGTCATATACTCCTCCATAGTTTGTTCAGTCACAATTTCAGTTACTTCTTCAAACTGACTCTCGTGATCAGAATATAGTTCGTATTCCAGTGAACTCGAATAATCAAAACTCCATGTTTTGAAATGCCTCTTTAAAGAATGTAAAACTTGTTCCGGTTCGTCTAAAGGTTCAAAAAGTTCTTGGTTAGAACTTTGGGTCATGCACTACTTGAAAACTAGAATAATATATTAGTAGGATAAGCTCAGAAGAAGTAGGATATGGAAAACAAGACACGAAAATAAAATACAAAAAATTTAAAGTTTCTGCTGTAACAAACAGTCGATACACCGTATTTCAGAGACCTGAATACGCCGTATTTATATTTATAATTTAACTACATTATTTTTATCTGTAAAAATGAATTCGCAATATTGAATAATTTAAATACACCGTATTTAAGATTTAATATTCAAGTTTTGTATTAAAAGTTGAATACGCTATATTCACAGAAGTGGATGCGTCGTATCGATTTTAAAGTTGAAAATTCCGTGTGTAAAAGAGAATGCGCCATATTCAGAAATATGAATACGCCGTATTTGAACAATTAGATCCAATACGCAGTATAAGTCACAAAACAGAATACGTTGTATCCAATAATTTGAATAGGCCGTAAAGGTTAAATCAAACAGCAGGTCAGACAGCAGACTGAATCAATGAAACAGTAGAAATCAAATAAAAACAATCAAACAAACACACTTAAAACTAACAAAAATCAAACTAAACACACAAAACAAAACACAAATTAACTAAAAACACAAAATACCAATAAAACTAGTAAAAAGTAAAAATTCCATCCCTGGCAGCGGCGCCAAAAACTTGATGTGTATTTATAGGTCTATAAATGTTATTACCAAGTCTTACTATTTATATTTTGCCGAACTAACCTATAGACTAACACTAACAGGCAGTCGTTCGTCAGGACTGATTTACTAATATACTAATCCTAAAGGTATTCTAACTATTTAATAACCTAAATTATCGCATAGGGGGGGGGGTTCAACCTGAGAGACTGGCACGAGTTTTGTTGTAACATACTAGAAATCATAACACAAACACAAGATTAATGATAGCTTGATTTCTTAGAGAGAGAAAGAGAAGAGTTGGGAATATTTTAGTGAGAGAAAGTAGAAGAGATTAGATTAAGAGAATGAAAAGGTACAACCCTTCCCACACTTGGGAAGGGGTATTTATACTACTAGCTAAGTTACCCCTAGTGGGCTGTGGAGTGAGCTGACAGTGGGTAAAGACCCGACCCAACTCCACAAATACTAATATAAATAAACTAATACTGATAATACTAATAATCATACGAGCTATTTAATGCTAATGAGTACTCGGGGTGACCGAGTCTTCATACGAATATTTATATTCCTAACAATCTCCCCCTAAGGGAGGTCACCCCGGAAATTACATTTTGAATTTTAGCATTCTATCATATGAATTTGACTTCCTAGCTCGTAGTCTTTGATTCTTCAAAGTCACTAATATTTGTGCATTCAGCAGTGAACTTTTGATGACTAATCTTTTGTCTTGGATGATCTTTGAGAATTCTTCGAGGATATCATCCAACATATGTCTTCTAGTCATCTTGTTGCAGTATCGTCTCCATGTGAAGTTGTAATCTTTGAGCATTTTTTAGATCATCAGCCACCATAAATCTCCAAGCTCATCCGTTGTAATATTGCCTCCATGTGATTTGTTGTGACCGTTGGACTCGCATGCTCACACTTTTATGGATCATGATAACTTTTATCAGAGTTGGAGAAGCTATGTTGTAGGTCTTTCAACTATCATGAAGTCTTTGATAATGATTTGTAAGTATGAGCATAGTGTGTGGATTGACACGTCTCTACTGGAATCAGGAACCACCATCACCATCTTTATATGAATCTGAAATGAAACGGTTAGCAATAATTTTGAGGAACGAATATGGCTTTGTCATTCGCCCGGTGTGGTTGGATTAACCTTTGGTTCCGTGAGGACTGACCTGTGATCAGGTCGAATCCCCTTTAAAGAAGATTCTCCTTGACAGGAATTTCCAGCTTGTAGTAATGAGTCTTCCAACAAATCAATGTCAGAATCATCATACTAAGCATGTTCTCATACCGGAACGTCTCAAAGCAGACTGCACGGTAGAGTGAATCAGTGAATTAAATACCCACTGATTGATGATAAATTGATTAGAAAATCACTCGCATGTCACTGAATAAACATTTTATGCAACACGAAGAGGGTTTTATAAATTGAATCACATTTCTGTCATAAACACTTTTGTTTGAAAAATTTTACAATCAATGTGCTCGAAACTCAGTTGATGAGCACATTGAAAGGTTTTCCAAAAGCATTCGTCAATCCATTTCCTGGAACAAGTTTGATTCAAATGCGAATCGCCCCATCGTTTCTTTCTAGTTGTCACTCGTTTGATCCATGAAGGATTTCACATGTCACCTACCAAGAGCTTGTTTGATGTTGGCTCTAGAAGGATTTCCATCTTCATTGTGAATACTTTTGTATCACTCGGATGTTCTGGCAATACCACGAAGATAATGCGTAAGACTCTTCATATATATTTTCTTGCTTTTCACGGTGTATGAAACAGCAAGCATATTGGAAATGTGTCCTAATGAGATTTATGGATGATCTCTTGGCTCTAGACTCAATAGTGTTTTCTGATTTAGTGATCGAAGGCTGGAGAGGACTGCCACCTTTTCAATATCGTCTAACTCGGAGTGAGAGAGATGATAGAAATGTATTTATCTCCGTGACAAATGAAACAAGAGTCCTTTGAGGGACCTTGAGTGGTTAGGGAGGGTTGTGCAGCATATCACTGGGTCCATGATACTTTTCTTCAATGTCAGCAATCAACTAAGTGATTCTGAAAGCAAATGCATTGACCCTGTTTCTGCCTAAAGTGTAAGGAGGGCTTCTTTCTTTTCACCCTTTATCTTTACATTTCTTTTTCATTCTTCAACCCCTTCAGCGCTTATCGAGACTTCATCACTAGTACCTTGTTGGGTTTGTTCCAGTACTAGCTCCATCTCAGTCGGCACTCTTCCCTTATTCATTTTTCTCCTTTTTAATCATTCCTAAGGAATTCTATTCTACCTAGAGGATTGTCCCTGGGAAGATCCCTCCGGTTCTGGCTGGATCATGGGAACTGATACCTAACTTTACCATCCTTATAACTCCAGTACATTAAGTAAAATGGTAGGTCTTTGGTATTCTTCCACAATTGCCATCACAAATCATTCGGTCCCCCTCAATATGTGCATCGATATACGAAAGAGTTTAGCACATATGAGAGAGCCTACACTTGAGTTCAAAAGATCACATTTTATCAGTTTTCATATTTAAATCACATTCTCTCCCCCGATCAAAAATTTCAAACCTTTTGAGATTTGTGATCCTAATTGATTTAAATAAGTTTAGAAATTATGGGAGAAAATGTGGTCTGATTTAATATATACTGATAATGGAACATTACTATGCTCCCCCTCAATCAATGAGGGAGAATGTTAGTGTCAGGTATGATAGGTTTGAAAGATTTTGAATTAAAACAATCATACACTGACACATAACAACACATGTTTATTCACTACTTATGATGTTCATGATAACTGTAATGACACAGATGACATTGACCTTTTGCACAGACGATGTAATCATCTGCTTCTCTGAGGGAGTCAGTAGTCAACATCAATTATCCATCCACCAACAAAAATTTCCCAAATATTTTAGATCCCCACTGAGCGAGACCAGAATAAGTAAGGCTTTGTTGAAATGAAGGTGGTGGTGGTGATGACAGTGTTGTTGTTGTTGTTGCTGTGTTGCCATTGAGGTGAATTCAGAGCCAGTCAATAGAGTTTGAACATCTGATCAAATGGTTAGAGCGGGAGCAGGCACATTCATATCGACTATGGAATCTGCATAAGAATATCAACACAGATATACATACATACAGATTCACTCTTCATTAACAGCTACCACGTAGCATCTTGCCTACTCATAATACCATATTCATCTCATAATCAAACCACAGTCAGGAAATACATCAAACCGCTATCTAGCATGAAGAGCAATCAGCAATCATGAACGTGGCAATTCACTCATATTTCAACATTCAACTCAGGATCTTAGGGACAAGATTCTAACATGATAGCTACATACCTAAGCATATCCTGAGTGCACATGCTTTAAATCAACAACAATTAAGCAGCTATCGACTAACAAAAGTCAATCAACATTTGAAACTCATTCATTCAGATCATTCAAATGCCAGTGAAGAATTAAAGAACATCAAACACAATGGGTTTTCTAACTCCTTTTAGATTTTGGTTTTTTACAGTATTTAGGGGATTAAACGAGGATTCCAGAGTGACACAAATGAACCTTATAGTTACATAAAGCTAGGATACTATAAGCAAATTGCACATAATGCCCTAATCTTTCTAACAACTAACACATTTGGTCATTTGAGATAAAGCTTAGTAAGTTCCTCTTCAACTAATATCCCATTAACTACAAAACTTTTTCTAACAATTATGAGATAACCAAGAAACCTGTTTGATGATATAAAATTTTAAATCACTCTCCTCCTCAATCAATGACCCATATTCTAGTTAAAGAGTTGTAGTCATTGATTGAGTGACAAATTTTATGAACAATCCAAGTCTGATAGAATTTCAAACAACACGTTACCACCATGTGTCTCACAAATAAATTTCAGAAGAATCATAGAAGAAAAATTATTTGTATTCAAAAAAGACTTCTCTTCTTAATCAGGAAATAATGCACTGAAGCGTACACTAAGTCGGGGATGCACGGATATGAAGTAATCCATGCCCGGGTGTAACACCCCCGTTTTCGATATACGCAGCGGAATATAAGTTTGGGGTATTACTTAATGGTTCACAGTCATGAGCATAGAAAATGACTCGAAAAGAGACGTTTTAAATAAAATTGTTATCATTCATTTATTAAATCAGAGTACATAATATAGGTCCCAGAGGGAAGTTTGGAAATATGTTGTAAAAGATACATTATTCATTGAATGATAACAAAGTGGACACTCTTATTATAAAAAAAAAAGTCCACAGCCACTCCGTGCCGATAGCCATGCTTCTAGTTACCTGAGATAAACATGCTTAAAAGGTCAACAAAAGTTGAGTGAATCTATAATGTTTAGAGTAATAATCAGTTTTGAACACAAGATAAATAAATAGGAAACCAGTTTAATCACATTTCGGCATATTGCACTAAACCTCATGACACGCAATGCGTTGACAGTTTCCAGTCTCACTAGCATAATAAAAATGATAGTGGTTTGCCCCCGAGTTTAAGATATCAAATATAATGCATCTGTCTAACCGACTATTACGAAGATATCCATCCGATTAGTACAAATGGGTCGTCAGGTCAATAGATCTATTCACTATATTCGCTCTCACCCTGCGGGTGACTAATGGTGCATGATATGAGGGTCTTTTAAATATAAATATAAATAAGGGACAGTTAGCCTAGTGCAATAACAATCAGGAAAATACTTGTGTTCGGTTTGGTAGCATGTATCTCCCCACACGTTTAGAAAACATGTAAAGAAAAGTGGGACTATAAACTCACCTTGACAGTCTGGATGGAAAACAACGTTAAACAGAGTTGATAAACATCTCCGGCATGCAACCTGGTTCGTTATGTCAAATTTTTAGTTAATCGTTTCTGATTATATAAGTTTCGTTATTCGTCTCGTAACGTTCCTGGTTGTTGATTTAATGTTATATTTGAGACAACATGAAGTCTCTTCAAAAGTTGAATAAGATTTTATGTTAATGTTCATTTTTACGTTTCCGTTCGTTCTTTATCGAGATGTACGTATTTTTATTTATTAGTTTTTATTAATTTTATTATAAATATATTTAAAATGTACTAATAATAAAGTATATATAAATTACGCTTTTTACGCTTTGGAACTATAAGTGTGCATTTTAAATATAATTGTGCAAAAACCTAGAATTTTTAGTGTCCGTTTAGGGGTCGAATTCGAGGTCCAAAACCTGATGTCTGATTGATATTGTCGTTGACAAACGCGTCACAAGCCAAAACCTCTCACGAATACCCGGGTCGTAGTCCCAACGAGGCGTGAAATTGAGGATATCATTTTCGGTTTGGTATTAAAATGCTTGAAACACGATTAAGGTTTTGATTTCTAAATCTAGGAAAGTAAACAAGTAACGCAATTAAAACAAAAATAAAAACGCGAACTAAAATATAAAAACGAGCCTAAAAGTGAAAATCTTTAAAAAATTAACCTACGAATGCAAATTTAATTTTCCTACGTCCTAAATGATAAAATAAAATTTCAGAAAAAAGAATTGCATTTTTTTGACTTTTTAATAATTAAATACGAATTAAATACTATTTAAAAGAAAATAAATGATAAAAAAATACTAAATGAAAAGAGAAAATTCTGAAAATTTTATGATAACTACTTTGAAATATTTAAAAGATAATAAAAATAAATTTTGAGAAAAAGAAAATTTAAATAAGCAGAAAGAAGCAAAACAGACTAAATAAGCTTAAAAGAACAAAAAGGGGTTTTAAAATAAATGTTGCAAGAGTTTAACTAAGAAAAGCTAATAGTGCAGTGGTAGGGAGGCTGTGTTGTGTGCCTACTGTCCTGGGTTCGATTCCCATGGTTGGCACTTTTTTTTTGCAAACTTATTTTTTTCTTGTTTTTCTTTTTAAAAACTAACCAACAGGTGAAATAAACAATCTTTGAAACTGAAAGAATGTTTGAAAACCAACAATAAGCTCAGAACAGATTATTTTCACATATCAGTTTTGAAAAAGATGAACAATAGGCTAAAGTGGCAAAATAGTAAACAAGCTATTCTACTAAGCAAAAGCTATAACTAAAAGACAGTTAAGCTGATTCTAAGCTAAAATACGCTAAACTAAACTTGGCTTAATCTAACTGTAACAAGAATCTCAGGAATAACCTAAGATCAAAAGCAGAAAAGCAATAAATGATCTCAATGAACACTTAGAGTGGCTGCTGATGCTTTGAGTGTGCAGGGCAAAAGGGGTTGCTTTAAAGCTACTAACAAGCTGCTAACAAAAATCTAAAAATCCAACAAAAATTGGTAACAGATACTCAAGCAACTAAAGATTAAAAGTGCAAAATTCTAGCTTAATAGGGTTTATGTCTAATGAATTAAAAATCAATCAAAACGGCTGGAAATGAGGGAACTTAAAAATTGCAGGCTACTAAAACTAAGGGGCTGATCTAAGCTTCTAAGAGAAATCTTAGAACAAGCAATCAACAAACTACCTAAACAAGAACTAAAATAAGCAGTAACAAGCAACAAAAAGAAGAAAATGAGCAGAAATTAAGCAGTTGACCAAGTTTGACCAAGAACAAAAAAACTTGAAATTTCATTAAATGAAATTAACTGAGTAAATTACAACTTAATTTAAACACTACACTAATAAAGCAACAATTAAAATGGTCTAACTTTTCTAAAACATGAAAAGTGGACAAAAAAATACAAATGAAAAATCTGCTATATATAGGGCTTCTTTCGTGCTTTCTCTGAGAGGGGAGTCTCTCTATGCTTCTTGTACTTCTTTTTGGACCCTTGGATTAAACTTGGAGCCTACATCTTTAATCTTCATCCGTTGATCTTTCTTTTAAAACGCGGATTGATGAGGTGGAGTGGGGGGACCAAAGACATACCCATGTGATAGGTTTGGCTGGTAGTGGAGGTGATGGGGACGGGGAGGGGATTATCAGGAGATTAGCAGGAAAGGTAGGAGGTTGAAGGAGCGTGAATAGTGATAATTAGGGATTAGGGTTCGTGATTGGGAATTTTGACTGTGGAAAGGGGGGTTTGACCCCGGTTTTAGTATATTATTAGATTTTGGTGGGTCGGGTTTGGTTAGTAAACTGGGTTATAGACTTCTTTTGTGGGCCGGATTGGGTATAGTTTAGGGGATAGTGGGTTCAAGTGGGTTTAAGGGTTGGTTGGGTTTAATAGTTTTGTGGATCCGGTTGTGTTAGAATTATGAGGTAAAAAGGGTTAATCCAAGGACTAAGGTTGTAATTTATGAAACCTCAAGGACCATTTCTGCCATATTTTCAAAGTTCTTCAAGGGTCCATTTTTGCCAACTAAAAATAATCCAAGGGCCACTTTTGGAATTTCTTGAGCTTGAATCAAATCCACATGAAAATTGTCTTTTCCGGCTTCGGTTTTCGGCTCTTTTCCATATTAAGCTCGGTTTTGCCCATATTTGCCTCATTTTCAATCCTTTTGTACCTGAAACGCATAAAACACAAACCAAGGATATATGTAACAATATAGGGTCCATTTGGGTGTTTTTGGTCATTTTTGTGGGGTTTTTCGAGTATAAAATGATGAGTAAATGGCCACTCATCATTGATCGATATATCAACAGGAAAAAAAATAATAATAAGAAAAGGTTCGGTTTTTGTTTTCTGAGTTTAGAGACTAGTTTGTTTGATTCATTTACAATATTCTTAATGTATTTAAGTTGTTTTTAACATGTTTCCAAGGTTCCTTGATTTATTTTCATATTAAGGGTTCGTTTGGTTTTGTTCTCGACACAAAAGAAAGAAAAGAAAATATTTGTTTTAGTCCTTAAATTTCTATCATCACTTTTAGCATATGTCAATATTATTTTTAGCATATCTTTCCATTTATTAACATGTCTCAAAGTTTAAAGAAATAAACTAGGGTCCGGTTTGTGTTAGTTCGAACAAAGGAAAAAGAAAAGAAAATGAAAAAGGGTTATTGTGTTTTTGACCTAGTTATGTTATTAGTGATTAATTATTATTGTTTTGAGAATATAACAAATGTATAAAAAGAAATGATATCGGTTTAGAATACTTACCAAAGTATATGGTTCGGTTAGGGTTTAGGATTGCGAATGGAGATTCGAACTAGGGCACAAGACTTCTTATCTTCTCCTAGGCTTCCTATGGGTATTATTTGGATTGTATGAAGGGTGTATGATCAGTAGTGAGTGGGTATTGGACTAATTTGGAATGTGTCGAGTGGTGTTGTGAAGAAATGAGGGTTTACATGGTTTATATTTATAGGAGGGGAGAGTTAGGGTTTTCTACGGTTTTTATGGAGTGATAAGGTGATGTGTCTTCATTTCTATGGTCCCATATGGGAAGAGGGGGAGGGAAGTTGATGTAGAATGTCCCTCTCCACACAAGTGTCCTAGATAAGGTGTCTTCTAGAGGAGGGATGATGTAGAGATTTTTAAGAGTTGCCATATGTGTATTTAGGGTTTAGAAAAATGAAAAGAATGATTTGTGTATTGTTGGGTTCGAACTAAACTAAGGGAAATTGGATGGTTTGGTTCGTTTGGTGCATTATGGGGTTGTACATAGGGCTTGGTCATGTGGTACTCTAGGTTTAGGAATATAGTTAAGGTTCTAAGGTTTATTTATTAGTTATGAAATTATTTTTCTAGGTTTAATATATTTTTATTCATGTATCGATTTCAAAAAAAATAAGAAAATCCATTTGGTGCATTAAAGAGTTGTACTTTAGGCTTAGGAGGGTTGTACTAGGTTTTAGAAAATAAGAAAAATATATTTTTAATATTTTCTTAAGTTATGTAATTTTTATTAAGCTTTAAATATACATAAATGAGATTTTAAGGTTTTGTGCATTGGAGGGTTGTACATTGAGTTTAAGGAATTGTACATATAATTAGTAAATCTATAAATTTTATTTTATTAAATTAATGCATAAGTGTGTGGTACATTATGCTTTAAAGTAATTATTTTTAAGGTTTTTATAATGTTTTTATTTATATTTAAGTTTTATACTTAAATGACTTGTTCATTGATTTAAGGGACTTGTACTTAATATTTTATAAAAATATTATCTAGGGTTTGTGAATTTTATTACATAAAATCATAGTTTTGTGAAATTAGGGTTTGTATCGGGAGTTATAGTGGAATTAAGGTTTATGTGCTTTAGTGACTTGTACTTTACTTATATAATTTGAATTTTAATATTTCTAGGGTTTTGTTTTTTTTTTTTGTTTTTTTACTTTGATAGTTTAGGGTTTCATAAGATTCTTATTAGATAAGAAACGTTCAGTTTAAACGTACGTTAATGAATTAACGTAAAGTGGCAAATGGGACCTCATATAGTTTCAAATTAAAGATGTTTATATGAATAAACATTAAATACGTTAAGGTTGGGTTGCGTGCGAGCACGTTTATCGAAGATGTGATCTACGCTACACTAGATAATATTTATGATTAGAAAAGAAAGAAAAAAAAATTACGTGGAAAAAAGATAAGTATTCTTGATTAGAATAGCAGATGGTAGTGGAATTCTTATAGCGGTTACACCGGGTGAACTTCACCCGTTGTTAGGAACAACCGTCTTTTTGCCGACGTGCTTTCCTCATTTTCAAATACCGGGTTGCATATCTGAAGTAATAGCAAGCCATTTAGGCATGTTTAGACAACATTTTGAACTTCTGCTCGAACTTCATTTAAAGACCCGTGTCATTATTGAATAACATTTCTAGGACCGTAAATGTTATCAATACCAGAAGACATGCCTTGAAAAACTTTTTTTTTTTTTGTATTTTCTATTTTTCTGATTTTTATGGTTTTTCTTGGTTTTAAATATTTCTATTTACATTTTGGTTTTATATTTTTCTATTTACAGTTTGGTTTAAGATATATACAAAATATATTATTCAATTTAAGAAGATGTTGACATGAATACCGAAAAAGGATATCGTTCTGTACGTTGTAGAAGTCTGTAGTCAACATCTCTTAAACTTTCACCACCAAAGCTTTCGAGGCTCCTGAATAATCGTCTGAACTTGAGCCTTCTCAATGTGAAGCTTTGATAGCTTCCCCCCAAACCGACAATCTTCTTTTTAAGCAGTTTCAAAGCTCTCTTTCAAGCTTACATTCATTAAGTCCACAGCGAAATCCGTAGCAAACCACATCAAATATTGCTGCTCCTTTTAAGAATAATCATCGTGATACTTCGTTCGGGGGATCATCAAATAGATCAGCAACGTATCATCTCACACTTGAATAATTCTTCTCATATTTCCTCCCGCTGACAGCTGAAGTAATGCATACCGAAAGTATCCAGAGACCACTTCCCCCAAGTAGTTGAAGTGATGCAATCAGTCTCATTGTATGAATCTCAAAAACCCGAAGTACACACTGAATCCCATTAATGAAGTCGAAGATGTAACATCAAAATCAATTAAGACTCGGAAATGCACTTTTCTCCCTTCAGGAAATTGCAGATGAGAATTGTGAACCTCTTTTATCATCAGAAACTGTTTCTTACATCTCTTCCCCCACGTAGTTGGAATAATACACCAAAAACCACGAGTTAAAACACTGATTTTCTCTGCGGTTATGACATTTGTCTTCCCGGAATAACTTCAATTAAGAAGAAGTATAAAGTTCATCACGTATACTCGTTGTGCGTTCAGATGTATGTCTCATTCCCCCTTGCTGGTTTTGATACCTCAGAATCAGCAACACATTTTACGCACATATACTTGACATCTTGTGAGAAGAATAAAATTGGCTCAAATGTATCCTATGAAAATCAACAGCTACCGAAACTCTCTCTGACTATCTTTACCAACCCTTAAGTAGGCTATTTGAAGTGATAACTGATGGAGCAAACCCGATATACCAGACTTGAAACTGAAGTAGAACTCCCCGTTCTCGTGACTTAAGCTTGCACTAATGTTGGAAGAACGGTGTAGAGAATTTATGCTCCAAGCAAATCTCTAAGTACTCAATACCCAACCAAAGTATGAGACATTAACACCTCTTGCGATTATCCACAACGTCATCGGCGTGTGACACTGAGTATTACAACTTAACTCCTTTAAGTGATAGTAAACTAGGTCTTCAAACATTTTCCCCGACTGCTGGTAACTAGATAAACCAAGTCTTCAACTTAAATCTTAAGCACAAGAAAGTTATCATTGAAAGTCATGCATCCAACCAACCCCGACTTCAAGATAAAATAGCATCACGCCTTTGTGAAAGTCAACTTCAATCTTAAATAAGTGATACCTGATCAACTCCGTAGTCACAATTAGAATCACATGCCCAACAAGTGAGTGAACATACAATCAAATGTATGTCAATCCACTATTCACACTTCACACTTCTCTTTTTCTCTCAAAAAAAAAACAATAACATCTCTCCTAATTCCAATCAACCAACAACAACACACTTAACCTAAATCCCACCTCACCATCTATCATCAAATAAATACAAGATCTCAGTTTATATTTTCGTCTGGTCAACTATCTCAAAGATCTTCAAAGATCATTACACGAAAAATATTTCATCACAGATCCGAAACTGAAAAGATAGAATGACCTCAGATTATTCATTTGTGTTTCACATGATATTTCAAGTACTTACACTGATCTTAAACACACGAATAGAAAATATCATCATAGATTTGTGAAGAGATTAAACTCATCTTCAATTTATATCTGAATCATATAAAGAAATAACCAAAACAATTATGTTTTGATTATTTCTTTCGTTCGTTAAAAGTTAAAGAAAACACAAGAACAATCGATCTGTCAATATTCGAACTCAAACGAGAGAACAAAAACATAAGTTTTCATCCTTCTTATGTTCGTTATTATAAGAAAACGCATAAAGATATCACCTACCTGAGACCCATATATAAGATCGTAAAGCAGCAAGTTAACCAAAAGGAATCGATCGTTGTGGTTTGCGTTTATTGTGTTTCGGATTAATTTTGAAGGGACGAATTGGTTTTTTTTTTTTTTTTTTTTTTTTGGTGGCTGCGTTTTGGTTAAAGGTGAGAAGTAAGGATTAGGTTAATTAAAATTAGGTGTGAGATTTAGAGTGTTTTTTATACACTGTATAATTAGGGCAAAGAGTAGGATTGGGCTTGAACAGGATTTGTCATTGGGCCGTGTTTAATTGGACTGCTTGTGTGCACTCAGAAATTTGTCATTGGGCTTATTTTGTTTGGACAGACAACACAAGGACGACTTTTTTTAAGTTTTTTTTTTGGGGCTGAATATCTTTGGTGTAATATCTCAAGGACGAATTGTGTTTCTCTTAAATTGGTTGGTTTGGAATAAATCTTTGGGTATAATTTTTGGACAACGACTTTGATTGAGCCTCAAGAATCAACACACAATCACTAATCATATTATCGATCCAAACGTTATCATAACACATTCAATTAATCATTGTTTCACATTTTTTCTCTTGATTTTGTAAAATCCCGCGAAAGATTCTATTTCTCGGTTTAAATCATAGACTTGTAAAATCCCGTGAACGTTCATATCATGTCAAAGACTTCGGATTCAGTCATTGCTGAGGTGCTCAAACTGTACGACATGATCGATCAACATAAGATTCCTAACAAAGTACAACCAACAAATGTTTTTGAACAGACAAACGTTTTTGGGTAAGATATTACTCATGTGGAATCTTCATGCTCGAATTCGCAAGAGAGAGAGTTGCTTCAGTCACTAATGTTGCCTAATGCAAAGGAAAGTTGCATTGAATGTTTTCGATTACTTCATTCACATCTCAAGGTTCTCTTTGAACAACCTGGATACTTGGGAGGATACAGACGTGCATTCGCATCACTCTTTGGTCAAGATGTTCAGACTTTCACAGTCAAAATGATTTTGTATTTGGATCAACTTGAACAACAACATGACAAAGGAGAATTTTCAGAAGATAGATCCATGGCTGCCTTGTGTGTGATCAACAACCAACTCCAAGTGTTCATTGATTCGTAATTCACTGAGGATTATGATTATGACAGTCAAATGACGGAAAAGTGTTTTTCTAATTACACTGGAATCGAGGTTGACATGTTTAGAGTTACACTACTCCAGCTCATGAGTAAGGTTAAGGAGTTCATTAATGAAAGAGCACAACACATGGGGAACGGGACAGAGGCAAATAAGCATGATGATAGCAACAGCTCAGGGACTGATATCACACATGCTGTGGATGTAGATCTCAGTCCAGTAAATCACCAAGTACCATCTGCTGAGGTACATCTGTTTGATCAACATAATATTCTTTCCAATGAACAACATCATACTGATCAAATTAAATCACTAATGACACATATCTGTTGGAAAAGACTGATAGCAATATCACCTCTGATTCAAAAAATATGACTCATAAGGGGGAGAAATTGATCAGGATGCTGAACATGATGATGCGTCAAGTTCTTTGCTTTCGGCTGAGTGTTTCAAATCAAATGATATGTTTGAAAAAGAAGTTTATAATGAAGTTTCAAACAGATTTTTACAACTTGAAAAACATTGTATTTCACTTGAAATCTCAATGCAACAAAAGGAAGAAAGTCTTCAAACTAACCAACCATGTAGAAATCCGGAATTTCCTGAATTCCGTGAATTTTTTATGATAAACGATTTGAAAGCTTAGCTACAGGCCAAAAACATAACGATCAAGAACCTGAAAAAACGTATTGCTGAGATGTGTGATATGTGTAATGAAGTTAAGGCCAAACATGACAGTGATGTTATTGCAACCAAAAATATTGAATTGGAACATAAAGTGGCCGAATTACTTAATGAAAATGAGACTTTGAAAATTCATTGCAAAGAACTGTGTGATTCAATCAAAGAAACGAAAACTAAGACTGTAGAGCAAACAACCTCTTTGATTGCCAAAAATGATGAATTCAAGGCTCAACTTCTGGAAAAGGGTTTTGCAATTGCAGCATTGAAAAACGAGTTAAGAAAATTGACAGAAAATGGTGTGAACACTAAGTTTGCAAAACCATCAATCTTGGGGAAACCAGTTTTACAACCACTTAGAAACCAATCAGTTGTTAGACAACCGACTAAGTTTAGATCTAAACGACCAAAATCTTCAAAACCACGGTTTACCTCCCAAGTTGATTCGAAACAAGTTTTGTCAAAACCAGTCACTTCACAGTCTAGACCTAATGAAAAGGAATATACATTTGCAAAACCTCATCACATTAGTGGTTCTAGTTCTTCTAGGATTAGTTCAAAGCGTATGTCATTTGTGACACAAAAGGAACATGTTAGACATAAAAACAGTGTTCAGAATCACAACCTAGAGGATGCTAAGAAAAACACACATGAAAGGACTTGGAATTTGCCTATTTCTAAGAGTAGTTGCGTATCGATTAAAGCGATTCCCGTAGCAGATCACTCTAAGAATTCTAGATCTTTTTCTGAATCCAAACACTCTGGTTGCTCAACTTGTCAGAAATGTATGTTTAATGCAAACCATGATGATTGTATAACAAAATTCCTGAAGGAAGTGAATGCTCGTGATAAGGTTCAATCCTCTAAGACGAGAAACTACAACACGCCCGTAGAACCAAAAATTTATACTCAGAAACCTGGTAGGCAGATTGCTATAGAACAAAAGTTTTCTCTCAAAAAGTCTTCCACTGTGCATGAGAAGCCAAACACTCCTAGATCTTGTCTTAGGTGGATATCGACGGGTAGAATCTTTAAGATTGTTGGTCTTAGATGGATACCTATTAGAAAGATGTTCACTAAGTGAAAAACCAAGGTTGACAATGAAACCCCAAATGGTCTAGATGCTGATATCACTAACCCATATAAATGCAAACAAACTCTTAATGTCAGTGCAGGTAGTCTTTACTTAAGTGCAGGTACATCCTTCACTCATATTAAGGAAAGTCTCAGGGTTTTGGTGCCAAAAAGATTGATATCTCATGAAGTAGGGGTTCAAGCAATTCAAGCTTGATGAACATCAATGACAATGACGTCTGTTCACATCAGCTCAGGCCTCGTTCTTCATCAACAATGACGTTTGAACACATCACAAGCCTCGTTCTTCAACGACAATGACGTTTGATCACATCAGTTCAAGCCTCGTTCTTCAACGACAATGACGTTTGAACATTGTAGCTCAAGCCTGGGGCCTCAATGTCAACATAATGGCGTCTGCTGAAAACACTTCAAGCCCCGTTCCTCAAAGAAAAGAAAGGTGTACGCTTGAGTGCGCTTTATCTTCGGAAGAAGAGAAATCTTCTTGTTTCTGATTATTCTCATCAACAAGCTTCATAATTGTTCCATGCTCGTTCAGTCATCAAGAGGATCTACTTTCATTAGATTGTATTCTTATTCACTCGATCAAACATGGCAACCTCAAATGCAATTTTTGAGGGGGAGAAGTGTGAACAGTGGATCAACCTCATATGCACATGTTCAATCAAAAATGGCAATCATATGCAATTTTTTATTGAACAAGTGCATATGAGGTTGATCCACTGTTCACACTTCTCCCCTTCAAAAATTGCATTTGAGGTTGCCATGTTTGATCGAGTGAATAAAAATACAATCTAATGTGATTGTTATTTGTATCTCGTTTTAACTTAGTTGCTTGTTCTGATTTCTTTTAAACCGAACGAAACAAGGATGATAACAAAGTTGTTATTTGTCTTGTTTGAGTGCTTTTCAAACGAATCAAGATAAGGTAGTAACAGATTTGTTATTAACCTTATCTTTATGTTTCGTATATTGAAATGAAGCTAGGCTTCAAAAATATTGGATCGATAAGGAGTTATTTCTTTTGTTTTTTTGACCTTCATGAGGTTTGCAATTGCTTTGAATGACACGAAAAAAATAGAACTGAGATCTTGTTTATTCATGTATAGATACGAGTCTAGATCTAGTATTGATGTTGTAGATTGTAGGATAGCGTGTATTGGTGATGGGTTATGGGATAGTAGATGTTGGCACTGGATGATGGTGACTTGTTGAAGTTGTTTGGTTATGGTGTTATTTTTCTTCTTCCACTTCTACTTAATCTTTTTCGTTTTAACTTACATGGACCAAGGAAGATCAACAGATCTGAGGTCAAACGAGAGTCTCGTATAAGGTTGTGGTCAAAGTTTCTTAGTCAAAACGCAACACCTCTTAGGCAAAACGCAATATCAAACCGCAACACCAAGAATCAAAATGCAGTACCAGTCAAATCGCAACACCACCAAAACACAGAGTATCAAACCGCAATCACAGCTAGGCAAAGTGTCACTGTCAACTACATTTTTTCTTTTTCCCGTTTTAGCTACAAACCAAACCGCAGTACCAAGACACGCCAAACCGCAATGAAGAATGCTCCTACGAGTGTCAAAATGCAAGCAAGAACATGTTCAACCAGATCTTTGTTTTCGTACTTTTTTACTACTTTTTCACGGAAATGGTACAAAAGTCACTAAATAATGTTAATAATTACCCAAAGACCACAAGAAACTGCTTTGTAAATCTTGGAAATGAACTTGCTAAAAATGTTTAGACTTTTGTATTAGACCACAAGAAACTGCTGACAATGAACTTGTATTAGACTTTTGTTTTGACCAGTTTGGATACACAAAAATATGTTTAGAAACTGTTAACAACAAAGGATAAGAAAAAAATTCTGATCCGAAAAAATGGTGAAAACAGCTTCAAGCAAAGAAATCCGAGTACCTAAGATCAAACCAAGGCTCTTGATACCAATTGTAACATACTAGAAATCATAACACAAACACAAGATTAATGATAGCTTGATTTCTTAGAGAGAGAAAGAGAA
Organism: Artemisia tridentata subsp. tridentata; assembly: GCA_021014915.2. Classification (NCBI taxonomy): domain Eukaryota; kingdom Viridiplantae; phylum Streptophyta; class Magnoliopsida; order Asterales; family Asteraceae; genus Artemisia; species Artemisia tridentata. The sequence continues at coordinate 264,168,095 of CP139504.1, forward strand.
GAGTTGGGAACCTTTTAGTGAAAGAAAGTAGAAGAGATTAGATTAAGAGAATGAAAAGGTCCAACCCTTCCCACACTTGGGAAGGGGTATTTATACTACTAGCTAAGTTGCCCCTAGTAGGCTGTGGAGTGAGCTGACAGTGGGTAAAGACCTGACCCAACTCCACAAATACTAATATAAATAAACTAATACTAATAATACTAATAATCATACGAGCTATTTAATGCTAATGAGTGCTCAAGGTGACCGAGTCTTCATACGAATATTTATATTCCTTACATTAAATAAACTAAATAAAACAAGACAAACGATAGAAGTAAAAAGGCATTAAATCAAGATAGGAAGAACGTGCCAGCCAAGTCTATTCCAATTAAGTGTTATTAATATGTCTTACTAGTGCAATGATTCTAGTTAGGTACCGTCCCTCGTTGGTGATTTGCTAATGTAAACAAGGTGGGTCTTCTCCTTTAATCCGAGGCTCTGACGAGGGTTAATGCGGTCACCATTAACGAAGCCCGCACAAAGTCCTTCAACTATTATTTATAACCTATCTGGGTGACATGAATGCAACCTAAAATTCTAAAGAGTTTTACTAACTTATTTGACTCATTCTTGTAATCATCTACCTAGCAGTATTACACGTAGTAATCACAATAAAAGTACCTACTTAGGGAATCTTTCCGACTTGTGCTTCTAAGATAGGACCGATGCAGTTGGTATCCTACATTCAATTATCATGATTCGGATCTATAGTTTATAATTTAAATAACCACTAATGCCGTTAGAAAGTTACAGAATTTTAAGGCATAATCCATAGATCTAGTTACAAGACAACCAAGAACAAGTAAATAAACGAGCATATGCGATAAACATAAATATTATCCAACGAGGTATACTAGTAATCGATGTAAACATATCAAAAACAAGTAATCTTCATAAACTTGGCTAACACCTAAGGGTGTTAGCCCATAATCTTAGTAACAAAGCAAGATAACAAAATCACAACGTAAATTATATGAAACATAGTAAATAGGATGCGTTAACCGTATGATTATATGATGAAACTAGGTTATAAAGAGTTCTCCTAATCAATGATTGAGTTTTCAGAACCTTCTTGCCTTCTAAAATCATATGGGGAACTGTGCCATGAGGTATAAAGTTTTTTAGAATTCTTAATAAGGGTTTTCTTTATATAGTCTCTAAAATCTGGTCAATACGACGTATCGGGCTCCTCCAATACGGCGTATCGGGCATTAATACCGTAGGCCCCATGATTAAAAAATTATAGAATCTGTACGAACCTCCTATGGATAAGGCGTATTTGCCATATTGGATACGCCGTATTTATGCCCTTCGCGACTTGTGGATTTGATGAAGTCTTGAATTGTATACGCCGTATTATATAAGATGAATATGGTGTATTAAACCTCTGTAAAGTGGACTTTGCTTGATCTGTTTTAGCTCCAAATTATGTCCATTTCCTTAACTTTCATCATTTTCTCCGTTATTTATTGAAATTAACAAAAGTAAGCAAGTAAGTACCAATTCTCATATAAATAAAATAAAATAGACAATATAAATGTGATAAATGATGCATGTGTCCTTATTTGATGTCATCACTCATGTCTTTTATGTTAATGATAACATCTAATGTTTTAAGCCAATCATACACTGTCTATAGGGACTTATACATGCCATTGAAAAGACCTTTCCAAGTGTTGAACACAGGTTCTGTATTAATCATATTCTAGAAGATATGAAGTTGGTGTTTAAAGGGGGTGCATACAAAGACATGGTTTGGAAAGCTGCTACAACCAATACTATGGTTGAATTCAATAAAAGAATGGATGAAATTCATACATTTAATCCTACTTCATTTGATTGGTTGTTAAATATCCGAGCTGAACAATGGAGCAGATCACACTTTTCAAGTAATTAACTAATTCACTAAAACCAAAATGCACTTTCTTGAGTCTAGAGCTAATGAGATTAATTAAAAAATCTCCTTAGGACACTACTAAAGACATACAGTTAAGGTTCACTAATAAGAACACAAGTTGTACAAGAGTCCTCTGCATGTTCTTATGGTGGTAATTATGCTCCAAACGTGTGGAAAACGTAGGGGGGAGGGTGTATACGTTTCTGATTAAAAACTTAAATCTTTTGTATCAAACAACCGATCAAGTGTGACATAATATGAAAAGTGGCAATGATAGATGTATGACTATAACGATAACATATCACAACAACACAATCATAATCACATCACAAAGCCATAAGACAAACATAAACAACATCCAAGTATAAATGAAAGCGATAAATGCAAATGTAAATGTAAGGCAATAAGTAAAAGGAAATGAAAACCAGACACCGATGATTTATAGTGGTTCGGTCACGTATCTCCTCTTCGCCCTACTCAACTCCCCGAGTACCCAACTCGAGAGTTACTTCACTAGATCAACAAGCTCCCTTCTCGGCGGAGAAAACCTTACATACGTCGCTTACAATGTTTACCGATACTAAGCTAGATATCGAGTTCTTCTTCGGGTACAACGAAACCCGTTATGTTTATGGCCCAACATAACAAACCTTTCACCCCGTATGTTTCAAGGCCTAAACACACTAAACCAAATACCCTTGTGTTTTAAGGCCTAAACACATAAACCATCTAACCTCTAGTTTGTGTATAATAGTGATACATGGTGGTGTAGATAATGATCCAAGGCATGAGTGTCTAGTGGATGTAAATTCCTAATCTAAATGATCTTCTTGTCATAAGAAGCCTTCAATGAATGAAGATCGCAAGTGCTCCAATCTTGTTGTGATTGATCTTCATGTGTTGGTGTGCTTGTGGTGGATGAGGATGGCAAGATCTCTAGGCTTGCTTGGATGGAAGATCTAGTGAGAACATGCTTGCAACGAATGAAACTTAGAAGCATCATGATCAAGATTTGTTGAGAATTAAAAGACTTGAGAATGTGTTATGACATTGCAAAAGCTTGGTTATGATGGTGACTAAAGTGTGTGAAAATATGTGGGAGAAAAGCTGGAAATGTAGGACTGATGATATATAAATTGATTTTTGTGGTTCGGGAAGTCTAGGTTGATCAAAGAAGATGAATATCTTCATCTTTCTAGTGAGAGAAAGTAGAGAGAGGGTGAAGAAACACACAATGTATATTAGATTAAAGAATGAATGAATACATAATGATTTCCTACACCCCTCATGGAGAGTCATGAGGGGTATTTATAGGCCCTTTACTTTACATGTTTGCCACTTAACCAATAGTAGTCCCTGCGGGTACTACTTACTACAAATCTAGTCCAATTTACGTGTAAGACGATATCTTTATAAAAAAGCAAGGCTAACAATCTCCCTCCAAGATATCATCACACGTGAATGGTTACAATGAGATCTATAAACAAAGTAAATTATAATAATAATAAACTTATGTTGACGTTGTTGAAGCGCAGAGTCTCTGTAGACTAGATACTGAGGCAGACTTGAAGTTCTCTCTTTCGAAGATCTCGGCGGACGAAACTAATCCTTGTAGCTCTGAACTTCAACTGTAATGGTCTAGTTAGGTTATTACTCCCTCCTAACTAGTGAGCCTTTTCTTTTTCTCTGCTCCCTCCTGAATCGACAACTCTCTTTAGTTTTCAAACCTGCAGTGGAGAATGTAGACACTAAAGTGTAGCACCATGGTTGTCGTTCGGGGAGAATCATAACAACATACCTCACAAAGTATTGCATCCAAGTTGGTAATAAGCCTCAATGTACCCTCAACCAAATTACTGAAGACAAAACACTACTTTTTCCTTTATGTACTTCTCCCTCCTGATGGTTGCGAGTCATCGGAATCATCATACTTTTGTGTACATGCCGTAGAATTACCTTTTACTAGTGCAATATTTAAGCCATAACAGCCCGTGTAAGCATAATTTCATGAGAATATGTCAAAAAAAATACTCTCAATACTTCTCTCAAATCAACCTTTAAATGAACCTCCTTTTAATTCACTGGCTACTAGTAATGACCACATATAGAGACAACCCAATATGACCAACTTGAAAAAGAAGTAAACACCCCAACTTTGTGACTTAATGCTTGTACTAATGCGCCTTTTGAACAATCTAGAACTTCGTATGACACTGAGTACTACAACGTAACTCCTTAAAGTGATAGCTATACACTGTGAGCAATACAACGTAACTCCTTGCATCAGTTATAACCAGATTGTCAAGTCTTAATCATGATGAAAAAAATGCCCAAACAAGTTATCTTGAGAGTAACACCATATCTCAAAGATAAATAAGTACCCGTGAAATGTCACTTCAAAATCAAATCAATAATATCGTACAAAAACCCCGTAGTCATTTTTGTTAAACATAACAATTGTAGCCGTGAAATATGTATCCCCATGAAAGTTTTTAATACCAAAATACCACTCAATATACCACAATTAACACAATGTATTAAAAATACATTGGATAATTAATTCATTTCAACCAAATTGTTACATTAGTCCATATCCATGTTTGTGATTTACCTTTGCATCCCAAAATCTGGATACCCCATATTTAATTGGGTAAAATACATGGATCCAATCCACAGTATCACAAACATATAATTGGTATTAATAATACCTAAACACACGGATACCTTTTAACCCTAAAACACACTTCCAGTGATAAATCCGCCCCCTTTTTAACGTTTTCTCTCCCAACTGAGGTAACACTCATAACCTTCATCATCCAAACCGATCAGATCTTCATTTCATAGTCGATCTCATTTCCATCATCATCAATCTTCAAACCGAATATCACAAATCCAGACACAATCAAATGATGTCGTTTCAGTTTCACCACTAGTCGTATCAAGAACTTGACTTTATGGTTTCAAGACCCTTTGGAGGGTCACGGTAAGGTCCGACATATGATGTATATGATTTGTTTCTGTTTTTGGTCATAAACGAACCAAGAAGGAAAAATAACTATTTAGTTATCTTTCTATTCTTATTAGTTCGGATAATAAGCGAAGCTAAGCTTCGATATTGATCTGTGATGAGTTGATGTGTTCAACTAAAAAAAAATCTTTCAAAGATTTGAGAAAAAGTTGAGCTTTTCTGAGATCGATCTATCTTTTGATTTAAATACGAGTCTTGTTGTTGTTTGAGTCGGATTTGGTATATGGCTGTAGCCATGATGATGGAGTTGTGTTCGAGTCAAGTTGGTGATGGGATTGGATTTCCTATTGTTGAAGTGGTAAAGATATTGTAGTTTTGATTATAGGCTTGTGACTGATGATGGATTGTAAACTGAAGTCACTTTGAGTCTTTGGTATTTGGTTAGTGGTCATAGTGGTCATCTATCTTCATCTTGATTCCTCCCTTCTTTTTCTTTTTTTTTCAATTCCGATAACTGGAAATAACATCAATTCCGACAGCTTTGACTTTTTGACCTGTCGGATTTCGATAATTAAATCCAATTCCGACAGGTTCAATTCCGACGGGTTAATTCCGACGGGTTAATTCCGACGGGTCAATTCCGACGGGTCTTATCGAATTTCTTTACAAGAAATCGATCCAATTCCGATGAAGTAGGGTCTGTCGGAATTACTTTACAAGTAATTCTGATAAAAAGGGGTTTTGACTTTTTGACCAATAATTCCGACGATTTTTCCGACCAAAAGTTCAGACCATCTTTTCCGTTCATCTTTCCGACCCATATTTGACCACAGATTTACGGTATGGTGCAAAATAAGTCATAAAAATATATCAGTTAACATATAAGGCTTTTATTTGGACAGAAAGGACACAAACAAAACATATATGTTAAACTGTTAAATGAAAGTGGAGGAATTTTTGACCAGAGGATACATGAAGATATAGTAGAAAAACTATTTACCACTAAAGAAAATGGAAAAAAATTTCCCATATTCAGAAAAAATAAGGTAAAACAGCCTTAAACAGTGGTACAAACCCCCAGAAATCAATGACATAACACAACCATGGCTCTTATACCAATTGTAGAACCGATGATATATACATTGATTTATGTGGTTCGGGAGGTCTAGGTTGATCAAAGAAGATGAATATCTTCATCTTTCTAGTGAGAGAAAGTAGAGAGAGGGTGAAGAAACACACAATGTATATTAGATTAAAGAATGAATGAATACACAATGATTTCCCACACCTCTCATGGAGAGTCATGAGGGGTATTTATAGGCCCTTTACTTTACATGTTTGCCACTTAAACAATAGTAGTCCCTGCGGGTACTATTTACTACAAATCTAGTCCAATTCACGTGTAAGACGATATCTTTATAAAAAAACAAGGCTAACACGAAAATCATCATCCAAAAGTGTGAGAAATAAGTTGTATTCATAGTGAAAACTTGTTGTCCAAAACTGGCACTCCGGCGGATTCACGGATCTGTATTTTACGGATCTGCAATTATAAAATGTGTATCCGCGGGGTGTCATAAGACAACACTTTTTTGTCTATTGTGTTTTTCACTTCCTTTTCCTAAATTAATTTTAAATTGTTTTCTTCTAGAATAACTTGGGACTAAGGGTTTAATTAAATTAGTTTTCATTTAATTAATTACCTGAAATAAAATGTCTACTTATTTTATTTAGATGTAATTAGTGAAAAACATTTTTCCTAAATATGTTGAAAATTGTTTTAAGTGTTTTAAACATTCTCAATGGTTTGTTAAATAGTTTGATCATAATGCAACTTAACAAACATATTCGAACCTGTTGTTGAAGCATGTCGAGAGGTGTTGATGAGTGCATGCTATGATGATTTGTGTAAACGAGTAACTTGCATATTTTACCTTATATGTTACAAGTTACATGTTTATCATCATTAAAACATAACAGACCGTTTAGATTAAATATCGTAATATTTGCACTAACAATCTCCCCCTTTTTGATGATAACAAATTATTTAAACTGTAACACATAGTAAGATGTAAAGTTACTTGTTTACACTTCCCTTATCCCCCTTTTGTTGAAGCAAAAAGGTGGGTGCACCAATGTCTCCACTACAATGGCTGTTTTGTCTCCGTTCTCCCCAAAAAGGCGAGCTTTCATCATACCTGTGAAGTTATATCTCCATCCTTTTAGCTCCCCCTAGCTCATTGCTTTCCTATGATAATTGCATCCCCTTGTTTATTGACCCTCGTTGCTAGCGAATCCGTGGATCAAATTACTTAATAAGGCTTTCCTACATCAAGGGTTAGTCCGTGCAACATAATATATTGATAATAATAGCAAAATCATATGGAGAAGAAGCATATAACAAATATTTCTAACTATAAAGTACATAGGATGTTGGATCGATATACTCTGACCAAACTAACTTGTAGCTTGTCTAAGGGTTTAGCAACCTTGGATAAATCCAAAACTACTAATATTGAAACGCTGATATACTTTGTTAAGTATGCGGAATCTACTTCAACAAAGCTAAGAAGAATTAACACAAAACTTTGATTATATTAAACCTTGAACCTGCTTACTTTATACAGATTCACTAACAAACTCTAAACACTAATACTCTAATAATCGACTAATACTTTTCTCTAAAACTTCGTATAAACTTATACGTCTAATGCCAACCTAGGGATCCTTTTATAGGCACAAGGAAAACCCTAGTCGGTTTACAATACTTGAACGACAAGTAATTCTAATTATAATCTAATAATAACTCTAAGAACATTCTAGAATTACACATTATTCCTTAAACGTATTTGCATATCAGTCCTTTATCTTTAACAGTACTTTGACTTCTTTAGAACATGAGCAGTACTTTGACTTCTTATCGAGCAGTACTTTGACTTTCTTCTTGTAGCAGTACTTTGTAGCCCAACAATCCTCCCCTAACTTGAATTCCTCTTGCTTGATTTCAAGTTCCTTTGTATTTCTTTAACTTCAACATCTTTATCTTCAAGGAAAGACTGTATCATTAACTTCTGTCTCATGTTTGTTTTGTCATCATCAAAGTAATCATTAACAGCAATCTTTATCAGCAACACATCTTTTCAGCAACTCAGCATCATATTGGCAATAGGTACATCAGATCTTAAAAGTTTCATACTATTCTCATCACTTCCAGGTGTGTTAACTCCTGTGAGAGGTGAATCATTGAAAACTTAATGGATTTTGATGTCTCTTTACCAAAGCCATTAACTCTGGAGTAGCCAATGTTTAGGTTTAAGAACCATGGTACATTGATAACCATATGATTTTTAGCAAATCATCAGCTATCAACGAATTTGAGTAGTCTTTACCAATAGCCGTTTGCTTTTGGACTAGCTAGTTCTTTTAGTACAATCACTACCATGGTGAATTAATTACCATACAATGGTTTTCCACAGCCTTTACCACAAAGCCATTATCTTGTGGGCTAGCCAACTCTTCACTAACATAGATATGGTGAGTTGAAAACCATACAATTTTTAGTAAATTGTCAACTAAAAACGGATTTGATAATCACATCAGAGCCGTACCCTCATGATGAGTCAAACTCTTTCTTGTTTACTTAAACATGGTGGGTTGAATACCATTTGTTGCTGTTTAAATCTTTTGTGCTTCAAAATGTTTTTGCACTTTTCAAAAATCTCTGATTTTATCAAAAAACTTTACTGGTTTCATGCTGCAAGCAGTACTTTGAGAAAGTACTGTTTGTCAAGCAGTACTTTTAAATAAAGTACTTATGATTCAAAAGATTTATATTATAAATATCATACCAGTTGTTATGCATCAATCTTCAGCTAGCATTGTCCACTTGATGAACAATCCAATCACAATCAATGCAGTTTCACTTTCTTCTTCCACTTCCATGCCATAGTCTAGCATTCTGATCATCAGATCTCTAGTAAGTGGATATCTTTGCTCTGCTAGCATGTGGATCATCGTTCCATCTTCTAGCTCCAAAACATGTATTCCTACTGATTCAAAGAACCTCCATCTGTTAATTTCCTAATCTTCTTGATTTTCCCAGAGAGCACTATCACTTGTCTCTTCTGTTTCCCAGATGGTTGTGAGATCTCCTACCAGAACCAGACCCACTCCTTGTGGTGGAATATGTTCAAAATAAGTCTGCACTTGTAGATATAGCTGAAGCATATCCTCTCTGTCTATCAGATGTAGTATATCCCATAACGAATTGAATACTCTAAAGCTTCCATCTTGTCTATGAAATATCAAGTAGTCCCCTTCTTGTGAATCTACAACTGAGAATGTAGAAATCTTGGACTTCTTATCTGCAACATCTTTTGATTTTGGATGCTCAAAGTCAACAACTCTCAAGTAATTTCTTAGCTCATCAACTGTGTCTACTCTTAATTCAATAGAATCCTTGAGCTTCTTTGATGACTGTTCATCAGTTGTTGTTCTTTTCCTCTTTGAGCTCCTTGTAACAACTCTTTCTTTTCTGCTATCTTCAAGCTTCTTATCTTCAAAAGAAATAATGCTTGCAAGATCTTTTTCTACAGCATCCCTAACAGTATCATACAAATCCTTCATCTCTGTATGTGTCAATTTCACCAAACCTGTATATCCTCTTCCTTTGAGATAAGCCATCATAGAATTTCTTTCTTGAGCTTTACTTTGTGGCCTTCTAGGTTTGATAAGTTTCCTTGACTCTTCAGCATCTAATTCAGCCTGTAATTTCCTTGCAGCTTCCTCATTTTTAGCATCCTGAATAGCTCTTAGTTCTTTCAAGGTAAGCTTCTTCTTCTTAGTTTCTACCATGATCCCTTTACCTTTGTCTTTTGGATCTAACTCCTGGGTAGGTTGAGAAGAAGTATGAGGTTGTTGTTCAACATCAAGAATACTTATACCTCTTGGTCTAGCCATATTCAACATGATGTCAGCAATAGTCTCATCATCAGTTTCAGTATGTTTTCTAACTTCTTCTTCCCGTTGAACTGGATTGGAAGGGCCAACTTCTTCTTGAACTTGATTTGAGGGACCAACATCTTCTTCAAAATCCAAAGTCCTTGGTGTAATAGTTCCTTGATGAGCAGTACCTTGAAGAGCAGTACTTTCAACATCAGTTCCTTCCAAATCCACTTCCTCAGTATCACCACTTTTTACTTCAACAGTAGCATCTTCAATGTTGATCTGCTCTGTTTCATCACTTTTCCTTTCAACAGTATCTTCATGAGGAATATCTTCAAGTGGTGTATCATCATAAAGCCCAGTATCTTCATTGAACTCAGTATCTTCATTCAAATTCTCTAAATTCCTCCCCAATTGGAATGAAGACTGCTTGTGGATCTTTCTTTTCTTGGACTTAGACTTTTGTGAGTGTTGACCAGTCTTCTTCTGTGACTTTACCCACAACTTGTGTTGCTTTACTAATGGCCAAACAAACCTCTTTAATCGTCTGAACTTTCTTGTCAAATCCAATATCTGATCAGCTTGATCATCAGTGACCTTCTTTAGCCTCCTTAATTCCCTGGAAAGCTCATAGTTGGTCAAGACATCCTCAACAACTTCCTCATCTTCCTCAGATGTTTGATGCCTATCTGTGGAAGCATTGGGAGTTGGTGGTGGAGTCTCATCTTGAGGTGAATTCTCCTGAGCAGCACTTTGTGAAGATGAAACTGGAACAGTATGTTGAGAAGCAGTATGTTGTGAAGAACTATCTTCTCTTGAAGCTGGTTGCTCATTAATTGCTGATGCAGAGTATTCCTCTTGCTCTTGTTCTTGGGCTTGCTCTTGCTCTGCATCCCTAACTGCTTGTGCAACTTCCAATATATGGGCTGTCAAAGGTGTATTTCTCCCAGAGAACTTGATACTCTTCTTAGCAATGAATGTAAACACCTTTGCTGGAAGTGTGACAGTAGGTAGAAAACTTTGAGGTTTAGAAATTCCCTCAAGTTGTTTGTTTAAGAATACCTGAATAAACCTTGGGTACATCAAGAATGGTGAACCATTAGTGATGTGTGAGAGCATTCCATCAAGAATCATCCTTGAAAAGTTGAAAGGACGATTTGTAGCTAAACCCACCAATGCAGAAGCAATGTTCTGACCAAACTGCTCCCATGAAGTACTCTTCGGACTCAAGCAGTGAAGTAGAACATGTATGAGATATTTCCAATGAGGACTAAATAATGGCTTCTGAAAAGTAAGTATGGTGAGATCACCTTCATACCCAATATCCCTGAGTGTATCCCAAATCTCTTGTCTTTCAAAACGAATAGCACTCCCTGCATCATTAAACTGCAAATCTTCCCTAATTGAAGATTCAGTAATCCTAATTGCTCGACCAGCAACCTTAGCACGAATAAAAGGAACACCATCTTTTTTCATCAGACTTCGCAGTAGACCAAAACTGTTGAATCCATGGTCCAATTACATCAAGGTTTACCAAAATAGCATAATTGATTGATGACCCAGTCAAGAAATCAATTATCGCATGAAAATCAACATTCTTTGCCGTTTTATCCAAGTTCGCGACCACGTTATGCTTAGAACAGAAATCACGGTAAGCCATTGATTGTGAAGAGTGTTAAGCGAAGGTAATTAGCGATTAGAATTGTGGATATCGAATGGATAAGAATAAAGTGAAGAGTGAAAATCGGTATAGTGAGATAGGGTAAATATGGGTAAGATTTAAAAATCAAAGCCTAATTAATAGTGTTACCGTTGTATTTGGCATTTACTCCCTCCGTAATGGATTAATTAACTGTAACCCCACATTTTTGACCGTTGGAACAGTACTTCCACGTAAGCAGTACTTCTACCTAACCAGTACTCTTCAAAGCAGTACCTTGGAGCAGTACGTTGCAAGATCAGTACTTTCCATCCTCTTATACTTCTAAACAATCCAAATAAACTTCAAACTAATCCAAGAACGTATATGATGGCGCATTCATAAGTTCTAACTAATAACTATGTTGCCTCCCCTCAAATACAACGTAGGTTCTAAACTAATAAATCAATACTTTCATTAAGAACTGAAAGAAAGTATACTAACTAATACTAAAGCCTCCCCTCAAATGTAGCCTAGTAGTTAATCATCCCAATGCTCACAACTAAGTGGTTGAATCTTGAAACATCAAATCCTTTAGTGAGGAGATCAGCTACATTGTCTTCTGTGTGAACTTTGACCACATTTATAAGCCTGTGCTCATAACAATCTCGAATGAAGTGATGCCTAATCTGAATATGCTTGGTCTTGGAGTGATAAACTGGATTCTTCACAATACAGATGGTACTCTCATTATCAATGTTGATAGGAGTATTCTTGAAGTTGTATCCATAATCCAAGAGTTGATTCTGCATCCACAAAACTTGTCCACAACAGCTTGCAGCAGCAACATATTCTGCTTCAGTAGAGGAGGTTGCTGCAATTGTTTGCTTCTTATATTGCCATAAGACTAATCTTCTTCCAAGATATTGACATCCACCAGAGGTTGATCTTCTATCATAATTATCTCCTGCATAATCACTATCTGAAAAAGCTTCCAAGTGAAAAGGTGACTCCTTAGGATACCATAATCCTAACTTTGGTTGATGCTTGAGATATCAAAAAATCCTCTTGACTGCATACATATGTGAAACCTTGGGTGTAACCTGATATCTTGCACACAAGTATACAACAAACATGATGTCAGGTCTTGATGCAGTCAAGTACATAAGACAGCCAATCATAGATCTGTAAAGCTTCACATCCACAGCTTGTCCATCTTCATCCTTGCCTAATGGTTTATTGTTGTCAATGGGTGTGGTGGCAGGCTTGATAGTTGGAAGGTAAAATCTTTTAAGTATGTCTTCAACATACTTTTCTTGATTAATGAAGATTCCATCTCTTGTTTGTCTAACTTGAAGCCCCAAAAAGAAAGTTAATTCTCCCATAGAACTCATTTGAAACTCCAGCTGCATAAGTTCTTCAAATTCTTTCACCATAGACTTCTTCGTGGCTCCAAAGATAATATCATCCACATAGACTTGGACTAACATAATGTCCTCCTTATCTCTTTTGATAAACAAAGTCTTATCAATGGCTCCTTCCTGTAACCATGTTGTAATAGAAAAGTAAGAGTCTCCATACAAGCTCTGGGAGCTTGATGAAGGCCATACAGTGCCTTGATCACCTTGTAGACTTTGTTTGGATGTGCAGGATCTTCAAATCCAGGAGGTTGTTTAACATAAACTTCCTCAGCAATTGTGCCATAAAGGAAGGCACTTTTCACATCCATTTGGTAGACAGGAAATCCCATGTATGATGCAAAGGCAAGAAATAACCTTATTGCCTCAATTCTTGCAACAGGAGCAAACACTTCATCATAGTCTACTCCTTCTTCTTGGCGATATCCTTGTGCAACCAATCTAGCTTTATTCTTGATAACATTCCCTCTTTCATCTCTTTTGATTCTGAAAACCCATCTTGTACCAATGACTCTCTTGCCATCTGGTAGATCACATAATACCCAGACCTCTTGAAGCTTGAATTGTAGAAGCTCCTCTTGCATAGCTTCAACCTAACTTTCATCAGTTAAAGCTTGAGCTACCTTCTTGGGTTCAGTTTGAGATAGAAAACAAGCAAACAGGCATGTTTGTTGATCCTTGTGATTCATCCTGTTTTGTTTGTAAACAAAGCTAAGTAAAGCAGTATGTTGCTTAGAGAGACCTTTAACTTTGTTTCTTGTAACCACTCCTGAAGAGGGTGATCCAATAATATTGCTTCGAGGATGAGCTTTATGAACTCTCAATGTAGGAGTTGGGGGAACTGGAAGATCAGATTCCAAATTATTAACATCAGGTTCTTCATTGGTAGTTGAGAAAATACCTTCATGATTGAGCTCATCATCAATTTCTTCTAACCCAGGAATGTTAGCATTATCCAAATCATCATCATCAACATTGGAATCATCATCATTGCTCCAATTTGATGGTTCTAACACACCAGAAGTACTGTCAAAAGGATCATCAGTACTTTGATCAAAAGTACTGTGAGCAGTATCTTTGAATTTACCCTGTTTCTTTGCAGCATCATAAGCCCTCCTTTGTTCATCTTCATAATATTTTGCTATAGTTTCTTGAAAAAGCATCCTATTAAGTTCATCTTGTATGGCTTGATCTTCATCAGATACTGTATTGGTTGGTTGTGCAGTACTTTGTTCCTTATTAGTAACTTTAGGTTCTTTATCAGGAATATCTTCTGGTCTAACATTGACTCCATGAACAATGTACTGAGAATCATCTTCTTTGTGATTAGCTTGATTTTCTTCTCTAACAGGCACATAATTCATAGATGGAGTGAACTTGAGATCAAGATCAAACATCCAATCAGGACCTTTTCCTCTCTGAGTTTCTTTATCTTCCAAAAATTCAACATGAAGACAATCTTGAACCCTTTTGGTACTCCTGTTATATGCTCTAAAACCTTTGCTATTTGTACAGTAACCTAATAGATATCCTTCATCTGACTTACCATCAAATTTTCCCAGAGAATCAATGGTATTTAGAATAGTCAGAGGACAGCCAAAAGGTTTTAGAAAACGAATGTTTGGTTTCTTTCCCATGAGCAGCTCATATGGTGTCTTCATTTGAGGTTTAGTTACTGATACTCTATTTAAAACATAGCAAGCAGTACTTATAGCTTTAGCCCAAAAGAGAATAGGTAATTGTGAATCTGCAAGCATTGTTCTAGCTGCTTCAATCAATGTCCTGTTCTTTCTTTCTGCAACACCATTCTGCTGTGGAGTTCTAGCAATGCTAAACTCTCTCTTGATCCCTTTCTTGGCACAGAATTCATCCATATGCTTGTTCTTGAATTCTGTTCCATTATCACATCTAATACCTCTTACTTTGAGTCTCAATTGATTTTCAAGGGCTACTATCAGGTCATGGATAGCATCAAATGTTTCATCTTTGAATCCCAAGAAAAAGACCCAACTAAATCTGCTACAATCATCTGTCACAACCAAGCAGTACTTCTTCTTGTTTAAACTTACTACTGAAACTGGTCCAAACAGATCCATGTGTAGCAACTCCAAAGGTTCTCTAATAACTCTGTCCTCAAGCTTCTTACATGAAGCTTTATGTTGTTTACCCTTCTTGCAAGCCAAACATGAATGATCAGTCTTGAATGTTTTGGAAGGTAAACCTCTAACTAAATTGCCTTTGACCAGCTTGTTGATGTTCTTGAAATTTACATGACCTAGTCTTCTATGCCATAGATGTGGTTCTTCTAATGATGCCTTGGCTACTAAACATGTTGCTCTTCCAGCAGAATTGAGACTCTTTAAGTCTAAACTGTACACATCATTGGTTCTTGGTACTTTAAATGTTACCAAGTGATCATCAAAAAACTTGAACTCAGGAGAGAGAATAAGACATTCTGTATCAGTGAACAGAATGAGATACTTCTTGTCACAAATCTGAGAAACTGACAAAAGATTGAACTTGAGCTCCTTCACATATCTAACATTCTCAAAATCAATACATCCAGCCTTGATGGTTCCTTTGCCAGTGATTCTCCCTCCATCAGGATCATTACCAAATGCAACTCTTCCTCCATAATATGCCTTAAAATCTGACAGGATCTCCTTGTCCCCTGTCATGCTGCCAGAGCAACCACTATTAACAATAATATGATCTTTAAGCTCCTCCTCTGGGTTGCCCTGCACAGTAAAAGAAAAGGGTTAGTTTCTTTTAGGAACCCAAGCCATTACTGACTTGTGTTCCCCTTGTGGAGTGACATACTTGAATTCCTTCAGTATGTAATCTCCACTGGTTTTGAAGGCATGGTCAATGATTATTTGCTTTGGTCCCATGTCCTGTGTTGTATTATCAACAACACTCCCTGTTTCACCCTTATTTGATGAAAGTACTGCTTGTTCCCCATCAGTACTTTCTTTCTTTACCCAATTTCGTTTGACTTTAGGTTTCTCTGACCTAGGTACTCTGCTTGAGATGTAAAACCTTTTAGATTTATATGAAGTGAATCTCTTAGGTCTTTTATGTGAAAAAGTGTTAGCAGTACCATGACTGGGTGAAAACTTAGCTGTACTTTTAGAGGGTACTGCTTGAGAAACCTTAGACTTATCAGTACTAGAGGGTACTGATGGTTTTGAAAAAGGTCTTTTCTGGTGAGGGTACCTATAGTCTTTTGAGAAATTACTATGGTTAACCCTATTTGAGTGATTCCAAACTGGTCTAGTCTCCCTTGGCTTATGGTTGGCAGGTCTATTCTTTGGGAACTGACTTAAATATTCTGAGTGAAAGTCACAGTGCTTAATCAAATGATCAGGACTATAGCATACATAACATAATTTTCGCTCCATATTCCCAAATCCTTTTCTATGATTAAAAGGTTTCCTATAGTTAGCAGTATTTTGAAAAGTTTCTCTTGAAGGTACTGCTGAATGTCTATCAGCACTTTGAAAAGATTTTGGAGGTACTGCTTGTTTTTGAAAGGCTGTAGGAAACTTTTGATCATTACCCCTTTGAAAATCATCCTTGGGTTTCTCAGAACTAGATTGTCCAGTAAGCTTCTTCCTAAACTCTAGGTTGTCTACACCATAACAAGAAACATCTGTCCTAGGTGGTTGCAGTCTACCAGTAGGTGGAGGAACTGAGCGGTACTCCTTATCTTTCTTAAACTCAGGAGGTGATTCACTAATTGGTTCCTCATTCCTAGATGTGTTTTCTTCTGAGCTAGTAAGTTCATCATCACTAGGTGAGATCTCTTCCTTATCACTAGGTGGGGTCTCATCTGAACTACTATTCTCAACATCATAACCTAGTCTAGCTCTACTGTTTATTCTTCTTTGTTTTTCAACAAATTGAACATGTGATAGACCAGCCTGTTTAATACTACTAAGTTTTTCTAACAAAGCATCTCTTTCCTTAGTAATCTTTTCTAATTCAGACACCTTACATCCTAACTTCCATTCACTTAATTTTAATTGATAATCTTGTTGCTCATATTTCTCTCCCCAAGCCATTTCATTATTTTCATGTGTTAATATTTTGGCTTCCAATGACTCTAAAGTTAATTGATAACCAGCTACCTCAGACCTAGCTGTTCTACAATTATCTCTTTCAGTCACATAATCTTTAAGCAACTTTTGATACACATCATTACACTTAGAGCATACCTCAGAGACTTTGGATGAACTTGGTGAAGTAGCTACCATAGCAATCTGAACAGGTTCATCTTCATCCTCCATGCTCCAGTCAAAGCTTCCAAGACCATCTCTTGATTCCAAAGCAGCATATCCTGGTTCCTCATCAAAAGCTGTGTTCCAATCAAAGTCTTCCATTGCAACCATAGAATAGGTTACAGGTTCATCATCAAATTCACTGCTCCAGTCAATCTCAGCTAGATTTTCTTGAGCCACCAAAGCTTTTGGTTGTGATTCAGTAATAGGAACCTCTTTTCTTTCAACCTTGGGTTGTTCAATCATTCTGTTTGCTTGATATTTTGCAAACTTGCATTCCCTTGAAAAGTGTCCAAGCTTTTGAAAATTGAAACATTCAATCTTGGATTTGTCAAAAGTGATACCCTGTTTGGCTTTGAAATCAATTCCCCTTCCTGTCTTGTTCATGAACTTCTTGATCCTTGCAGTGATCATGGCAACTTGCCATCTGATGTCAATCTCCTCTAAAGCATCTTCTTCAATCTGCAACAAGTCTTCTTGATAGGTAATAGGTAGAGTGGCTTGTTGAGCAAAGAAGGAACATACAACATCATCAGAGTTGGTGTTGTTTGTTGGTGATGGGTTGGGGATAGTAGTGGTTGTGCAAACATGCTGTGTATCACCAACAATACTTTGAGAAGGATAAGCAGTACTTTTAGTAGAAGTACTGCTTCTGTTTTCAGAAGACACAAAAGCTATGTTGTGAGTTTTCTGAGAACTATGACCATTCATCTCTTGCTCGTACACCTTTAAATTGTTGTAGAGATCATCAAAGTCCATAGACTCCAATCCAGGTTGTCCTCTAATCATGGTAGCAACCACATTCCAGATAGATGGCAAACTCCTTAAGAACTTCAAATTTGCATCTTCAACGGTTACCTCTGCTCCATACAACTCTAGCATACTAAGTAAATTTTGGAATCTGTCATAGGCAGCATCAAGACCTTCTCTTTCACCAACAGTGAAAGTTTCAAACTGCTGCTTCAATAAGTTTCTAGGCATCTTCTTGGAAGCATCATTACCTCCAAATCTTGTCTTGATCGCAGCCCACAATTGTTTTGCATCCTTAGCATCATGAAACTTTAGTAGGTGACCATCAGGAATAGCAGACAACAGTATGTTGAGAGTCTTATCTTGATTTCTCTTTGTAGCTGTTGGCAAGGTTGGTTGAGGTGGTTTAGGTTGTCCTTCAACTGCTACAGGTTCATCAAGAACAACATTACCATTGACAATTACATCCCATAGAGCATGGTCTGTAATAGCAAGGTACTGCCTCATCTTCATGCTCCAGAGATCATATTCTCCCTTCTTGATGATAGGAATTCTAAGTGAGGTGATGGATGGGATTGGTGCACCTTCAGTCATCATCATTTAGGGTTTGTTGTTAAATCGGTTTTAAGGGTTTCTTCTTAATCAGAGTCTCCACACAAGCTCAGATACCACTTGTTGGATCGATATACTCTGACCAAACTAACTTGTAGCTTGTCCAAGGGTTTAGCAACCTTGGATAAATCCAAAACTACTAATATTGAAACGCTGATATACTTTGTTAAGTATGCGGAATCTACTTCAACAAAGCTAAGAAGAATTAACACAAAACTTTGATTATATTAAACCTTGAACCTGCTTACTTTATACAGATTCACTAACAAACTCTAAACACTAATACTCTAATAATCGACTAATACTTTTCTCTAAAACTTCGTATGAACTTATACGTCTAATTCCAACCTAGGGATCCTTTTATAGGCACAAGGAAAACCCTAGTCGGTTTACAATACTTGAACGACAAGTAATTCTAATTATAATCTAATAATAACTCTAAGAACATTCTAGAATTACACATTATTCCTTAAACGTATTTGCATATCAGTCCTTTATCTTTAGCAGTACTTTGACTTCTTTAGAACATGAGCAGTACTTTGACTTCTTATCGAGCAGTACTTTGACTTTCTTCTTGTAGCAGTACTTTGTAGCCCAACATAGGAGATGATGAGAGCTACTATATATGATGAAGATATACATAGCAAGACAATATCGGGGAATAATCTAAGCTAATCTTAGATTCTTAGGAGCATGAGTAACAAGGAGATTTGTAAGAGTGTGTCAAGAGATTCTATGATCCTAGACAAAGTTAGACTCTTAAGAAGCGTGAATTAGGAGTAAATTGGAGAGTACAAAAAAATAATAAAATAAAATAAAATAAAAAATGATAGTTGTCACTTTTGACCACCTGCGGATCCATATTTTCTACTAACAGATCCTTAATATACAGATTCGCAGATCCGTGAAACCCTGAAAAGTGGGCAGAACTGCTGTGCAGTTTGACTTAGCCTGAAAATGACCAAAATAAAATCCTAAAAGGAGTTCTCATGTAATGTATGACCTTAACGACACATAATAGCACTTAATTAACACATACGAGATAAGTTGAATGATAGAAGACAAGCTATTGTTACTCAAAAACACATAACGGTCACAACACGACCGACATTCTTGGTATAATTTTACAACCAATCATACCGACAATAATGAACAAGAATGAATTATGTTCATTAGTTGACAGACAAAGTTATGGGAATGACTTTTTCCAAGTTGTCATTGGGAAAGGAAGTTCAAACATTGAACGAAATTATCATCTACCAAAGATGATGATTTGGATTCGGATAGACTTTCGTCAATGGTTACATTGAGAGATTCCTACATCGTCAAGGTTTCTTTGTTAATCACTATGTTTGCTTTTCTTGTTTGGAGTGTTATAGGAAAACACCGTCGTAGGACTTTAGGTTGAACTTAGTGAGGTACAAAACATAGATGTGAATGAAAAGGATTTCATATGATGGGCAAGTGAAGGATTGATGGAGGTGTTGATCTAAGGTTGGCAATAATGATTTTTGATTAAAATATCGTTTACACTGACAATGATACTTAGGGTAAGTGAGATGGAGATGTATTTGTGATCCTATTGTGAGTGAACTTTTCTAACGGAGTTGAGACAATGGGGTTATATGGTTTTAGTTGGAATATCCATGTCTCCATTGGTTCCTAAGATCTACAAGGTGGGAAGATGTAAAGGAATACATTATTCCAATTGTGAATGGATGACAAACTTTATGATCCTAGATATGTGTTAGATATAATTTTGGCATGTGATGGATTTTGTGTGATTGTGTGCTTTTACACTATGAATATGATGATTATAAGGATCGAGGAATCTCAAACTAACTACCACTGTCAAGAGTGAAGTATAGTTGAAGGTTTGAATGTAATGGTTAAGGTGTGACTTGTAAAGTTTGAGGATATAAGGGTTGAAGGTTCTACAACGAATCATCACTATCAAGAGTGAAAGGTGTAACTTGTGTATCATTGATGTATGGCTTAGAGATTCTTAAGCTAACTATGACTATCAAGTGTTAAGTGTAGCTATAGAGTTTGAGTCTAAGGTTTTAGGTTTATGAAAGGGATCGAAGGTTCTCAAACTAATTATCACTGTTAAGAGTGAAGTATAGTTATGAGAATGAAGGATGATATTGTTCTGAGGTTAATGAAAGGGTTGAAAGTACTTGTGACAAGGCATAATACACAAAGGAGAATGAGTAGTGAAGTAATCACAAAGATGCTTGAAACACATGATGTGTTTTTTTCTTATGAAGAGGTATTGGTGTAGGCAAATGATTTTGGGGTTACGAGGATTGAACCAATTATGGGTTTATACCAATTATGGGTTTGTAGATCCAATTGTGGATTTATGAACGTGATTTTATCAAGAAATGTGTACTCATATATTGGAGGGAAGAATGTGTTCTTGAGAGTGTTTGGTAAAAGACAATATGTATATGAGTGTGTTTTCCCTCCCCCTTAATCAATGGCCATCCTATAGAATGTGTTGAATGAAGAATGAAGAAAAAGCGAAGGATTTAGTAATGATGGATGGTGGTTAGCATACAATGAACTTTATCCGTGAAGTCATGTAGCTCTTCTCAAACATTGTGAATGTTCACATGAAGAGGTGTGTAGTTACCTTAGAGAAGGTAAAGTATATGGTGGAGATGAGAATTTTAGAGATGAGGCATTGTGCCATCTAAATGATGGTGGAGGTGTGAGTCAGACTTAGTTTAGAGCAAAAGAATAACTCCAAGTTGTAGAGATGTAAGTGAGACTCGATTTAGACCATAGGGATGTATCTAAGTTGTAGAGATGTTAATGAGACCTGATTTAGGACATACGAATAACTCCTAAGTTGTAAAGGTGTGAGTAAGACTCGGTTTGGGACATAAGGATGACTCTAAGTTGTAGAGATGTGAAACTCGTAATGATGAGGTTTGGTATTCTTAGGGTGAATGATGGAATTTTGGGATGAGCATCCATTGATGTTGTAAGATCACTACACACCGGTAGGTGATTACGATTATCTGTAAAACAAAGAATGTTTACGTTGACAAAAGTCCTATTTGGGTATAAAGCAATGATTCCCTTTTTGGTTCGTCTTATGTGGACGACTCTTGGTATAGTCAGATTGCTCGTTATACGAAAGACCGAAGAGTATTGGCAAGCTTTGGGAGAGTAAGGATATGTTGGTTTTCTACCCTAAGACCGATGGATGAAGTTCGATCCTCATTATGTAGGAGGTGAATTTGACGATAAAGCACTACGATAAACCTATGTGAATGATATGCAGAGACCAGACCTGCGGATCCACATTTTTGGGGGACGGATCTGTATTTTGTGGATCCACAGATCCGTGGAAGTGACAAAACGGGACAAAACACGTTTTGTGAGGTTTGGATCCTATATTTTGACTAAGACTTATCATGAGACTCTAACATATGCTGTAAGGAGTCTTGTGATGAATTTTTAGGTTATGACATTTCCTCATTGAACTTCAACGATGAGTTGTATACAACTTTTTGGATGAAAAATCACAACACGTCAATCTCAATGTGTTTTAGATTTATGGAATATGTTCCATCATTCCTAGACCTAGACGGAGGAAGTTGAAAGGTTCATGCTTGAGTGGTTTCGTTAGAATGTCAGTGAGATGAATAAATTTCTCATCATGGATTAGACGAGACTCAAGGTGATTGTATATAGCAACAATATTTTCGGAGGTGTTTGATTCTTGGAAATTATGGGTATGAATTTTTGGTTCGTTGGGTAGGATTAACAGGATTTGATAAAAGTTGGTTAAGTCCATTTTGACTTTGGAAATGAATACATTTGGTCGTAAAGAGTGTACATTTACACGAGGATTAAAAGAATTACGGATAGTTTAATGTTTAGATTTTAGCTTTCGGATAAGCGTTTTAACATATGTTGTTAAAAGGCTTGAGTATGAATTTTTGGATATGACCTTTAACGATTGTAATCGCAAGTTAAAATACTTGAATATTTAGGACGAAATATTTAAGTTGTCAAACCTACTTTGAGATGAATAGGGTTTGTATCTAACTTCCCCTTTGAAAAAAGAGTGGATCTCTTGGAAGAAATCGAGATGATGATTAAAGAGACGTGTGTATAAAAGCTACGGGAGTTGACTAGAGACGGCGTGAGTGTTTGGAAGAATTTTTATCAAGTATACTACACAATCCTAGAGTTATGGGGTAGTTTAAAAAGACACATGGAATAGTCATATAAGCGTACTTAGTCATGTATTAACATAGTAATCTAATAGATTAGTACGTAGGACTATGCGACTTCCAAAAGTCTATCGTGATTAACATACCTAATTCATTATGCATCAAAGCGATATAGAGTGGGTGAACAGTTAACACGTAAATCATGTAAAAGGCCGCATAAAGAACAAATGCAAATATCACGCAAGATATGATAACATTTAGCATTCATGAACAAGTATCATATAGATAGCACCAAGAGACATTATATTGGAGTTATAAAGACAAAACATATCTAATAATCATGTATTCAATTATTAATTAAATAATGATTGAACATCAAGATAGCATGAAGACATACAATCATATCTTCACAAAAACAAGTTATCATTTAGAGACTTCAAGGTACATATGTGGGATCTAAATATTGTAGGTTCGCTAAGAAAAATCCTAATTACTACTTATTTAATCTGCGATCCTAGTAAGATACAAAATTCATCAATGTAAACTAACTTTAGGCATATTTAGGAAGAGCCATTTAATCAAGTTAGAGAATAAGTATTAGACTACCACTAGTGGTGCTCAATTAAGGCTAAACACAACCGTTTTTATGGGTTATACCACGAACCCAACTTCTTTCATGTAAGCAATTCAACCGTTAAGTCAAATTGAATTTCTAGTGCGATAGCTTCTCCAGTAGTCATTCTCATGTTAGATAAAATCGAATTCCTATATTTGGCTATCGAAGTGTAGCAAAGATGAAATTTTCTTTGTATGCTTAATACTTGGACTTATATAACTCAACTAACCATATTTTAATGTCGGTTGACCTAGATGACATGTTTCACACATAATCCTAATTGTGATGTGTTGTATGCTAGGGTTGGATGAGAAAGCGAGCAAGATGCCTCGATCTAGTGTTTGGAATCTAGAGGTGTTTAGTTTAGATGGCATATTGCATCATCTGAGGATGACATCTAGTATGTTTAGTTGTTTGGTTTTAACATGATTGATTCTCCTAGGACCTAAGGATGTATTCATGTGTGACAATGTAGAAGATCCTATATTAATGTATTATAAGAATGCACCTTTGCATTTCTTGTGAGATGAATCTAGTTAAGGTTACTTACCTTAATAGACCTTATGTAGGCTCTATTGTAAACCAGATGATGTACCAATGATTAACAATATGTGTGTTAGACCTTAAACAAGTGCTAGGCTAAATACTTCATGTGGGAGACTATGAGTGAGGTATGGTTATGATGTATGATGGAAGTAAGACACATTGTATATCTCTTGACACGTATGATTTATTAACAAAATGACATTATCATTTCTATGCATGTTTGATTGACAAGTATTTGAGTTTATGATACGATGAATGACTTTTACTTGTTTATGCATGTAACGTATGTTGTAGAGGGTTATTTTTCAACTCCAGTAACCTACATTTTGTAAATAAGGTGTTATGTATTCACTTGTAACACAACCATTTATGTTACAAATAAATTAGGATGCATAGGATATACGTTATCCTTTGTGAACCTTTTTGACACGAGAATTTCATGTTTTCTTAGACAAAATATTCTCCTAAACATCATGTTATTTTAAATGCTATGCAAACAATTTTCTTGACGATTAATGCTATGTATGATGATTAATATTATATTATGTGTGATACTTTACCTAACATGTGTAAGTAATTTTCAACACTACTACTACTTAGTGATAATTGGTGAAAATGAAAAAGATTATCATACTCAATTTTAGAAGTGAGATGAAGTCTTGGTGAACTATTTTAAAAGAAAAAATATACGCAAATAATTAGACCCACGGATCCGTATTTTCAACGGACGGATCCATAATTTATGGATCCGCAGATCCGTTGAATGGTGATTTCTAGACAGTAAGCATTTTCAAGCACAGAGTTAGTTTTGAGGTATTGTGAGAAGTTTACATATGTTGTAAAAGTTCTCATGTTTGGATTTTAATTCATGATGACTTTACCAATTGCATTGCAAGGTAAACTACTTGAACGTTTCGGATGAAATATCCAAGTCGTCAAGACTACTTCATTGTGTGTTTTATTTGTAATTTAAACAAGTTGGTTTAATGTTAAGAACACATAACCGTGGACACATAGACTCAATATTACAACATCAACACAAGTGTGAGTTGTGAACCGATGTAAATCCTTATCGTATTTGAAAGGTTTCATTATTCTCATATCAACCGAGAAAGATTGAGTATGTAGATTTAAAATAATATCTTTGGTCATAAATTTGAGTTATGATTTGATATTATCTTTCGTCTTGGCGAATAATGACCCCGATTTTTTGTCCAAACACAAAACATGTCAATAAGACTCGGTAATGATATCAACCATAATTTGAATAATGAATCGATATATACCCGAAATCTTTCTTGACTCTCATGTACACTCTTTTAAAAGAATGCAAATAAAGATTTATAGTATGTGTTCTATTTATCTTAAGGCTTATCTTAAATGTGAGTTCATTTTTAATGATGGGTTAATTTCTTTCATTTAAGATTGTTAACAACTTTGTATGTGCGAATAACTATGTTTACAAAATCCACTGTTTATGACATTTCATGTGCATGTAGATTATTCTAGCCATTTATATACTATAATCATCTTTTGTAAAATACTAGATATTTAACAAGACATTTTGTGTGTATGTGTTTTAGATTAATGCCAAGCTTAAACTAAGATCAAAAATACGTTTTCTTTTACTTAAATACTAATGTATTAATGTGAAATCTTTATCTTGTTTAGACAACCCATGGTCAAGCAAGATAAGAGGATTGAATGATTTAGACCTTTTTGTAGTTTTAATAAAATGAAAGTGTTGAGTATTATATGATGACATATTTTAACACTTGAATTGTTTAAAGGATAAGTGTGCAAGACACGGTTTTTCAATAGATGACAAACATTTTTAGCTCCTATTCCTAAGTAGACTATTATACTTAATGAAGTTTACAAGATGTTGATATAACATTTGTAAAGAGGGTGATCTATGTCTATATGCAATGCAAGAACAATTTCACATCTTAGTGCAAGAAATCTAGCATAAGTCCTCTTAATGCATAACTACAAAAACTAATCAATAGCCGACATGAAGTAGTTAACGCTTAGTTTTTTAGATCCAAAAAGTATAACGACAAGTTGCAATGAGCACTCAAAACATATTAAGATAGAATGAATAACAAGTAATCATTTAGCATAACATACAAGAATAATTTTGTGTATTGGATATAACAATGTATACTTAGCTTGATTTTAAATTACAAATTAATTTCCTCCCCATTTTCAAATTTGACCAAAATTTTATTTTTGAATTGATTCTTGAAACTAATTTTATTGAAAAATTCATTTAAAACCTTTAAGATTGGTTTTTACTTAATTAAAATCCGACGCACGATTGATTTTCTATAAATTTTTTAAGTTTGGCTAAAAACTGAAGATGCAGCCCACGGATTCGTATTTTACGGATCCGCCCATGTAAAATACGGATCCGCAGATCCGTGAAAAGTGGGTTTTTGGACAGAATACGTTTTTAAGCATTTTTAAGACATGGATCCCTTCGATTGGGATACGTCTTGTATTTTAAGAAAGTAATCAAGCTAGTATAACAAGTTATATCTAACAACAAAACTTATAAGTGAAAAGGCAAAGAAATACTTTTCATATTATGTTCCGCTTCATAGGTAATTTGATATATGGACCGTACTCCATTTTGAAAACCATTTGTTTTTAAAATTAGAGCGACGTGACTCTGATACCAATTGTGGAAAACATAAAGGGGGTGAATACGTTTCTAATTAAAAACTTAAATCTTTTTTATCAAACAACCGATCAAGTGTGACATAATATGAAAAGTGACAATGATAGATCTATGACTATAACGATAACATATCACAACAACACAATCATAATCACATCACAAAGCCATAACACAAACATAAACAACATCCAAGTATAAATGAAAGCAATAAATGCAAATGTAAAGGTAAGGCAATAAGTAAAAGGAAATGCAAACTAGACACCGATGATTTATAATGGTTTGGTTACGAAGCTCCTCTTCACCCTACTCCACTCCCCGAGTACCCAACTCAAGAGTTACTTCACTAGATCAACCAGCTCCCTTCTCGGTGGAGAAAACCTTACATACGTTGCTTACAATGTTTACCGATACTAAGCTAGGTATCGAGTTCTTCTTCGGGTACAACGAAACCCGTTATGTTTATGGCCCAACATAACAAACCTCTCACCCATGTTTTTCAAGGCCTAAACACACTAAACCAAATACCCTTGTGTTTTAAGGTCTAAACACATAAACCATCTAACCTCTAATTTGTGTATAATAGTGATACATGGTGGTGTATGATAATGATCTAAGACATGAGTGTCTAGTAGATGTAAATGCCTAATCTAAATGAACTAGTCATAAGAAGCCTTCAATGAATGAAGATCACAAGTGCTCCAATCTTGTTGTGATTGATCTTCATGTGTTGGTGTGCTTGTGGTGGATGAGGATGGCAAGATCTCTAGGCTTTCTTGGATGGAAGATCAAGTGAGAACATGCTTGCAACAAATGAAAGTTAGAAGCATCATGATCAAGATTTGGTGAGGATTAAAAGACTTGAGAATGTGTGTTATGACATTGCAAAAGCTTGGTTATGATGGTAACTAAAGTGTGTGAATGTATGTGGGAGAAAAGCTGGAAAACCATCATCCAAAAGTGTGAGAAATAAGTTGTATTTATAGTGAAAACTTGCTGTCCAAAACTGGCACTCCGGCGGATCCACGGATCCGTATTTTACGGATCCGCCTTTATAATATATGGATTCGCGGGGTTTCATAAGACAACACTTTTTTGTCTATTGTGTTTTTTACTTCCTTGTCCTAAATTTATTTTAAATTGTTTTCTTTTATAATAACTTGGGGACTAAGGGTTTAATTAAATTAGTTTTCATTTAATTAATTACCTAAAATAAAATGTCTAGTTATTTTATTTAGATGTAATTAGTGAAAAAACATTTTTCCTAAATATGTTTAAAAATGTTTTAAGTGTTTTAAACATTCTCAATGGTTTGTTAAATGCTTTGATCATAATGCTACTTAACAAACATATTCGAACCTATTGTTGAAGCATGTCGAGAGGTGTTGATAAACCCATGGTATGATGATTTGTTTTAAATGAGTAACTTGCACATGTTACGTTATGAATTACAAGTTACATATTTGTCATCATTAAAACATAAGAGACCATTAAATTAAATATCATAATATTTGCACTAACAAAACGGTCCACAATCGTGGAGCGATGCTTTAGGTATACTCTAGCGGCTCACCTGGACTGTCGTTAATTTTCTTGTGTACATCTAATTCATGTAACGGCAGGTGAGGTAATCCACATGGATTATCTGGAACTTCGAGCTAGAAACCCTACCAAGGAGATACATTTCATGAATCGAATTCTGATGACGTAGATTTATACTTGGATTTATCCAATGTATTTATATCAGTCCGTAACAGGATTAGGAGGTTAATTCTACCCGACTTAGATGAATGGAATCAAGACATTCATCAGTAAATCAATCATAGTGGAACAACTCTTTAAGAAAAGTCCACGAGGATCGATTGGCCAGATACTAATATTATAATTTACTTTCTTTTGACAGATACCGATGAATGTAGCCGATCCTGATCCTCTACCACCAGTAACTCAACATCTTTAACTCTACATACTCATGCTCATATGACTCATCCTCAACAAAGCGTAATTCAAAGATAATCAAGACAAAGAAACTACATCAAAGTCATGAAATTCAAAGAAAATTTTCAAATAAGACGTGACGAAAAGACATAAGAGTAATCACTAAAGACAACAAGGGTGAGTATGTTAGAGAAGACATCAAGAAAATATGTGAAGATGTTGATAGAAGGCAAGATGCGAAATATATTTTATGAAGAACTCATAGCAAGCATGGAACATTATATCAAGCAAAGTCTATTACACAATAAGGTCCAAGCTCAAGTTCAAGAAATGTAGACTCTACTTAAGATTCAAGAGCAAGAAATCAAGAAAAGTGATCATTGAGTCAAAGATAAATGACTACCCTTAGGGGGAGATTTTTAGGATTAAATTTGTGATCATTTATAGTATTATGGACCTTGTTAGCTATCATAGAACTTGTATTATACTAACTTAAGGGTATTTGACTTATGTTAAGCTAATATGGACTAAGTTAGGCTAGTTAGATCAAGTATACATATAATAGTTCAAGATAACAAGTCCATACCCAAGGCCCAAGACCTTTGTAAACCACCTATATGACGCGTTTACTACCTCATTTGTGGGGTGTGTGTGTGTCTCTTAATTTAACAATGAAACTCCTCTCCTCTCACCTAGTTCTTTCTCTCTCTAAACCTCTCTCTCTCTCTCTCTCTCCAAAACTCATACTTGAATCAAGATGTGTGTGAAATGATCTAATATGCGGAGACCTACAAGTTGGTTCCTCAATAATAGAAATTGCTTTAACGTGGTCCCTCGGGTTAGTTTCAGTTGTACTCGGAAGACTCCCGAAAACATTTCATGATGAACTTTATCCATCTGCCAAGTTGGTTCTCTAGTGCATTAATTGCAGTTCCTTGGTTCCTAAATGCTGCTTTAGTTGATGTCTTAATTTCTTTGTCAGTGTAGTTTAATCATGTCTCTTCGTAGATTCAGCCATAAATTTGTTCTGAGTCTCTTCTAGACTTGAACATTTTTCCTGATAAGAATGTTGGTACTCATCCCTCTAGTAGTATCCAGGTACACTAGATCTATACCTTCTTGGACCAGGGTAAGGTACACCGAATTTGGTGAGATGTGCCTCTTCCAATGTTGATAACACTCAAGTTGAGTATGTTTTTAGTCGCGTTATCGTTACTTTTGTGCATTATATTTGGTTATATTCATATACTTTTGTTACTTAATCATATGAAAGTGTGTATGCAAGTTAAATGTAGCTAAGTACAGGAAAAGAAGAAGAAACGACAAAGAGATGAAGAAGTTATGCACATGTGAAGATACTCGTATCATAAGCAACATTGAAAACCGTACAAGAACAAGACGATTCATTACACTAATGTTTCAAAGCCTCAGGATCAAGAAAATACCAAGTTTCATTGATGAATAAAGAGCCACGATCGAAGACCAAGCAAGCGACAAGTTAAAATGAGAAAAAGACAAAAAATAATAATAATAAAATAAAATAAAATATATTAAAAAAAAAAAAAAAAAAAAAAAAAAAAAAAAAAAAACCTTGCTGAGAGACCCCCAGCCGATCGACTGGACTTCACAGCAGTTACAAAAGTCACATTAAATGAAGGTTTTAATCCCCATTATCATTGGAGGCCAATCATTTCCTGCCCTTAACTCATTTAGGACGTTTTTACTTGATTATTAAGTGTTCCATTGATATATAATGAAGGCTAGGCAAGAGAACTTAGTGTGACATCCCTTTGATTAATAACCTTACTTCCTAAGGTATTATTCTACTATTTTTCTCTCCCAAAAGGCTAAGATAACCTATCAAAGTTCTAGCAAGGTGTTAAGTATGAATATCAAGTGTTTAGGTTCGATTTTGGGGTTATATTGGTTGATTGGAGGCGTGTGGTTGCTTTAGTTCCACATTCTAGTTCTTGTAATCGGAAGCTAGGTACAATCTTGTATTTCTTTTATAATGAACTACTATTTTTATGTTTATAATATTGGTTTTGTTTATTACTTGTGTTTTGAAATGATTTGTGATATGGAGTAATTTTTGGTATACTTGTGTGGAATGATGTAATCATTTCTAAGACTATTTGATTATCTTGATTGCATGAAAACTAAATTTAACTTATGACTTTGTTGAAACAATAATAAGTCTTGATTAATAAATTGGTAAAATTACAAATGGATTTAAAGGTCGAAAGGATTTCCTTTTTGTTTTATTCTAAAAAGTTAGTGCACGAATTAGTATGGAATATGATACTTGAAACCTATCATATTTGCTTATTAAAATGGACTAGTAATGATTTCAACTCGACTATAGGCCGAAAGGGCTCGTAGGAACAAATTAAATTAATGAAGTTTTCAAACAAATTAGTCTAAATGAATTTAGTAGTTTAGTGTTCATAGGTCGAAAGGGTTCACATGTTATTGAATTCCAAAGTAATTATCTTGATATACACCATCGATAGATAATGACTTATATTTGATTTGTGCAATCATTTCATGTTTTTAACCAAGCCTAGTATAAATACTCTATAAAATGAATATAATTTCCACACAAGTATTGTTTTCTATTTTATTGAATTACTATTGAATTTTATGGTAAATTGGATTGACACCCTCTTTACATACTCTGCTACTAAACTAATTAAAATAACAAATCCCTTGGAATGATCTCGACTTTCCTACCTTTACTATAATTGGAAGAGTATACTTGCTCGTATGTGTTAATAGAATAATCGGTAAATCGTGTTTTATAAATTTAAAACTTGCACACAATCGACACATCAAATGTCTTCCTTTCTTCATTCAAAGGGCGATCTTAGACAAATGAGTCCCATTGCATATCTCACATCCTTCCTGAATCGAGTGCACCCTTTCTGTCATCTTTTTCATATCTCTTCCAAGGTTAGTTAGTTGAACCTTAATCGCAGCTAAACCATCAGAATTTTCTTCACCTATATGCCTATTCGATGATCCATCATGCCACATTTGAGAGTGGCCAGCAATTTCTTGAATGGATGTTTTGGCATTTTCAGCACTCATCTTAGGGATCGGCCACTGAGAATCTAGCATCTGTCTGGTAGCTACATCCAAACCTTTGTAGAATATGATTGCTGTGCTTTTTATAGTCTATAATTTTCTACCAAGTTTTAAATTTATAATTGCCGAACTAACCTATAGACTCTAAACACTAACGAGCAGTGTACCCGATCAATGTGTATAGTTTTTAAGTAAGCAAGGGTCGTTCACTAGGAGCGAAGCTAATATGACCCAAAGGTATTTATACTAATCTAAACTAACTAAACTATCCTAACCTAAAAAGCAATTAAAGATTAAGGGGGGTTTAGCCTGAGAGACGAGCACGAGTTTTAGTTTGTTTAATGCTCTAAATACGATAAAATAAATAACTAAACTAAAGATGGTGATCTCGGAAGCAAGTAAGGTAGAAATCAATAAAGAAGAATGTGCTATCCAAGTCTAATTCATCGATTAGTTATGTTTGCTAATAACCTAGTTGTTCTACTTATCCCGTTAGTGAATTTGAATACCGATTATCAATTCTGTCACCATTAATAACCTGCTTACCGAAGTGGGTCATAAAAATTCATTATTATGACCTATCTAGCATCAACACTAACTTATTGCCTTATTATCATCTAACCTAGTTCGGCATTACTCGCTACTAGACCTATTATGTTGTAGACACATTCCGTTTATGCCATACAATGATTCCTAATAAAGATTTGGGTTAACAAACATATGAATTAACCAAAGTAATCATTATTGCAGGAGGTTAATTACATCAATTAAAATCATAAGGATCATAACCTAGTTACATAGACTTCACGACAATCCAGCAATAAGCGAGTTTTTGGCGCTAAGCATAGTAATATCAAACGGTAAAAGTAAAGACAATCAAACATTAAGCAAACAAACCAAACGATTTCATAAACTTGGCTAACACCTAAGGGTGTTAGCCCATGATCTCAGTTACAAAAAACAAAGCCTAAATCATAGCATTAAAAACGAAGTTAATAATGAAAACGTTACGCCAACCTAATGATTACACTATGTAAATTGAACTAGGGATGTTCTTCTACGTTACCGACATGATTTCTAGTCCTTCTTGACTTCCTTGATCTTCTGGAATCGGCTCTTGTAAGGCTAAAACTTATAGAAAACCCAAATTAGATTTTCTATTTATAGGGTCTGAAATCAGGGTCGATACAGCATATCGAGAGGGTCTGATACACCGTATCAATAAGTAAACGTAGCCTCCAAGTCTAAAACCAACCCGATATGGCGTATCAGAAATTCCGATATGGAGTATCAGCGAATACGGTGTATCCAAGTACCACATACACCGTATTGGACCTTTGGAACAGGTAGCTCTTCTTTTTCTCTTTCCGTGGCCGCTTGAAAAAAGTAAAACGGAGTCTGGATGAAGATTTTATGGCCAAAATACTAAAGCATCTTCAAGTATCGTAAATCTTGATCTCTTCATTAAGCTTCGGTTCTTCACTTGATTTCTCGGCTAACGATTATATATGGCGTATTGGATTACCCAATACGGCGTATCCTGGTAACTTCTCGTGGGGTCCAAGATTAATATATTTCAGAATATTTGTACACCGCCTTCCTGATACGGCGTATTATAAAGATGAATACGGCGTATCAGGTCTTCTTTATCTTGAAAATATGGTGAAGTCTTTGAGATGGATACGGTGTTTGTTGTTGATGTCATATGGTGTATCTGGAGTATAACAAGTCAGATCTTCTCGTTGACCAAACTTTCATATACGGCGTATGTGAGAAACCCATACGGCGTATTCTTCAAAGTCACGCAATGGTCTACATAATCGTCCAAGTCTTGGTATACGGTGTATCTATCTAGAATGATACGGAGTATGATTTGTCAGTTTAGTATACTTTTCCAACTTGATCCATTTTGCTCCAATTTACGTCCAAAATAGCTAACCTTCACCAATTGCTTGTTAATAAATAATGATCATACCTTGGTAATATATGTGCTTTTTTCTTTACCTTACCCGGTATGGTTTATAAATTGGATGAAAAGAAATCATCATCTTCTTCAATCATAGTTATGTTTAAGAGCTCATCTTTAAATTCTTCCTCGAGCTCCACCAAAAAGGGGTTGATAACAGGTTCTTTATGTGCTTCATTAGGTAGTGTAATATAATCCACCTCATCATCCATTTGTTTTGCAACCTGTTTAGGAAAACTAGCAAGACTATTAGTAATGTGATCAATAATATTTAATAAATTTGTACCACTTTGTGTTGTAAGTGACTCCAATTCATCTTGTGAGTCTCCATCTTCAACTAATGGTCTTGCAATTTCATCATCGTCCCGAATATCAGCCTTAAGTAAGTCATCCTAGATTTCTTCAAAATTCCTCGTGGGGTGAAAATCTGGCTTCTCCATTCCACACCTAAATATTTCCTTTTGTTGTGGCAATTTCGGTATGTTATCGTACACAATAGCATCAAACTTTTCAGTATCAGAATACTCATTATCTTCATCCGAGGGAATATCATCATGGTGTTCTTGATAGGATGAGAATATATCTTCCACCTCGGGTGGAAAATCACAAGTAATAGCACCATACATCATTGTTCCACATTCATCTTCATTTTTATCATAAGCACTTTCAGATGAATAAGCTTCTTTGTAAACAATTGCTGGATTTTCATTCAAATCAAACACTTGTGACTCTTCTTCATCTTTTGCAATTTCTGGAGAAATAACACCATCAATAACTAATGCCGGAATCTTAATCGCATCAAAATCATATGATTCTTCTTCATCATCGTCATTCGATAAAGTCCAAGTGTGTCGAAACGGCAATTTCTTTCTTTCTTTCCATGACTTTTCCTGTTTCAATAACAAGTATTCTTCCATCGTGGGTTCTTTCTTCTCAATGAATTCTCCCCCATATCTTGCACTTTTCCATTCATACACCTGATTATTGCTCAAAGCTCCTTCTTCTTCAATATTAAAATATTCTTCCATAGTAATGTCCGGATTGTCCATCTTCATTATTACCTGAGAGATAAACAACCAAGAAAACCAGCAGTACCAAATAAAATATAAAAATAATAAAAACTAATTAAAACCTAAAAATAAAATAAAATAAAACGAAAAATATTTTTGGGTCACAGAAGGTCGATACGCCGTATCCAACAGACAATGGATACGTCGTATACGACACAAGTCAATACGCCATATCCAATAGACAATGGATACGCCGTATTAGCTTCCTGCAACAGATTTTTCAGAATATTTTTAAAAAAATGGTCACAGAACGTCAATACGCCGTATTGACAGAGAAGAATACGTCGTATTGAAATGAGACAGATGCGTCGTATTCACAGACAAGAATATGCCGTATTTCCTTTCTGAGACAGAAACACAGAATGACTAAATCACACAAAAACTAACGAAAACAAATAAATACCAATAAATCAAATTAAAAACAATCACTCCCCGGCAAGTCGGCAACGGCGCCAAAAACATGATATGCT
The DNA here is from genome assembly GCA_021014915.2 of Artemisia tridentata subsp. tridentata. Taxonomy (NCBI): domain Eukaryota; kingdom Viridiplantae; phylum Streptophyta; class Magnoliopsida; order Asterales; family Asteraceae; genus Artemisia; species Artemisia tridentata. Next base: position 264,203,211 of record CP139504.1, read on the forward strand.
TTTTATAGTCTATAATTTTCTACCAAGTTTTAAATTTATAATTGCCGAACTAACCTATAGACTTTAAACACTAACGAGCAGTGTACCCGATCAATATGTATAGTTTTTAGGTAAGCAAGGGTCGTTCACTAGGAGTGAAGCTAATATGATCTAAAGGTATTTATACTAATCTAAACTAACTAAACTATCCTAACCTAGAAAGCAATTAAAGATTAAGGGGGGTTTAACCTGAGAGACTAGCACGAGTTTTAGTTTCTTTAATGCTCTAAATACTATAAAATAAATAACTAAACTAAAGATAGTGATCTCGGAAGCAAATAAGGTAGAAATCAATAAAGAAGAATGTGCTAGCGAAGTCTAATTCATCGATTAGTTATGTTTGCTAATAACCTAGTTGTTCTACTTATCCCGTTAGTGAATTCGAATACCGATTATCAATTTTTTCACCATTAATAACCTACTTACCGAAGTGGGACGTAAGAATTCATTATTATGACCTATATAGCATCAATGCTAACTTATTGCCATATTATCATCTAATCTAGTTCGGCATTACGGGCTACTAGACCTATTAGGTTGTAGACACATTCCGTTTATGCCATACAATGATTCCTAATAAAGATCCGGGTTAACACACATATGACTTAACCAAAGCAATCATTATTGCAGGAGGTTAATTACATCAATTAAAATCATAAGGATCATAACCTAGTTACATAGACTTCACGACAATATAGCAATAAGCGAGTTTTTGGCGATAAGCATAGTAATATCAAACGGTAAAAGAAAAGACAATCAAACATTAAGCAAACAAACCAAGCGATTTCATAAACTTGGCTAACACCTAAGGGTGTTAGCCCATGATCTCAGTTACAAAACACAAAGCATAAATTATAGCATTAAAAAGGAAGTTCATAATAAAAACATTACGCTAACCGAATGATTACACTACGTAAATTGAACTAGGGATGTTCTTCTACGTTACCGACATGATTTCTGGTCCTTCTTGACTTCCTTGATCATCTGAAATCGGCTCTTGTGAGGTTAAAACTTATAGAAAACCCGAATTTGGTTTTCTATTTATAGGGTCTGAAATCGGGGTCGATACGGCGTATTGAGAGGGTCTGATATGCCGTATTGATAAGTAAATGTAGCCTCCAAGTCTGAAACTAACCCGATATGGCGTATCAGAAATTCCAATATGCAGTATCAGCCAATACGGTGTATCCGAGTACCACATACACCGTATTGGACCTCGGGAACAGGTAGCTCTTCTTTTTCTCTTTCCGTGGCCGCTTGAATCAAGTAAAACTGAGTCCTGATGAAGATTTTATGGCCAAAATACTAAAGCATCTTCTAGTGTCGTAAATATTGATTTCTTCATTAAGCTGTTCTTCACTTGATTTCTCGGCTAAGGATTATATACAGCGTATTGGATTACCCAATACGGCATATCCTGGTAACTTCTCGTGGGGTCCAATATTAATGTATTCCAGAATATTCGTACACCGCCTTCCTGATACGGCGTATTATAAAGATGAATACGGCGTATCAGGTCTTCTTTATCTTGAAAATATGGTGAAGTCTTTGACATGGATACAGCGTTTGTTGTTGATGTCATACGGTGCATTTGGAGTAAAACAGGTCAGATCTTGTCGTTGACCAAGCTTTCATATACGGCGTATGTGAGAAACCCATACGGCGTATTCTTCAAAGTCAGGCAATGGACTTCATAATCGTCCAATTCTTGGTATACGGCGTATCTATCTAGAATGATACGGAGTATGATTCGTCAGTTCAGTAGACTTTTCCAACTTGATCCATTTTGCTCCAATTTACGTTCAAAATAGCTAACTTTCACCAATTGCTTGTTAATAACTGAGATTTATAAAAGTAAACGATTAAGTATCAATTCTCATATAAAATAATACAAAACAAGCAATATACATAGGATAAATGATTCTAATAATATGTCGTTATTTGATATCATCAACGATCACAACCTGCGTATCCGTTAAGTCATGTTGGGGACACTTCAAAAGCAGATCATAAACATGTTGCATGACCTATAAAGGATTTCATCTGGATCTTTCTTGAAGTTGTTGATCTCTTCTATTCTCTTCGAAGTTCGAGAGGGTGGACAATACTTGTTTAAAAATTTGGCCATTAGATCGACCCAAGTAGTAACACTTCTAGCAGGTATGGTCTTAACCCAGCGATTTGCTTGACCAGTAAGTGTCTTAGGGAAGATACGCAACATCAAATGGTCTTCACTCACATTAGGAGTGTGAAACAAATCAGAAATCTTGATCACTTTTTCAATGTGCTCGTTAGCATCCTACAAATCAACCATACTGAAGGTATTCTCATGAAGTTCCCTGAGAAATTGCCTCTTCAACTCACATGAAACAGCTTCTTCGAAAGTTGTCCTTACAATGACCGAACGACTGTTGTCCTGAATCTAATCCAAGTACTCCTTAATTGTTTGAGACATCGCTAATCTGAAATCAAATAGAAGCTATCAGTTGAATAGGCATTACAAAAGAAAAATGTAGAAAACTAAGAACGAAAGCTAAACACGAAAAATAAAATATTTTGGGGTTACAGACTGTTGATACGCCGTATACAACTGGGTGTATACATCGTATCTAGCTCATATACAATACGCAGTATCCCAATCTCTCAGAATACGTATACTATGGTTAGAACCGAAACGCTGTATCCAACATAATGAATATGCCATATAGAGTTAAAGTAACAGTTTTAAATAAAAGTATTAAAAAAAATAAAAATAAAAATAAAAATACTGATAAGGATTTATTTGGTACCTTTTTAAGGGGTCATTTAATCCCAAAATCGAACAAATATGATCAAATATTATCTCAAATCGTTTCTTTTTGTATTTTTGGTACTTGGGACGAGAAATCTGGAAATTGGCACTTTTTGGACTTATTTGGACGAAAAAGTGAAGAAAACGACGAAGTCGCAAAATACCACCAGAAAAAGGAGTCTGACGGCGTCACTCGCTACAACGTGACGCCGTCCCTTGCTATGAAGCTGGAATTCTTGGTTCAAGATTATAAAGTGACGCCTCAAAGAATTTTGAAGGTTTTACAACCCGATGCCGTTAGGTACAAAATAAAGGAGGGAGTCACGTTTTAAGCTATAAAGAGACGGACCAGAAGATTTATAAGGTGACGGTCTCATGTCAATCCTGACGCCGTCATAACGGCGAATTGCACAAGACGAAACCCAAGATGCGGCGATCTGACGGCGTCACGATCTATAACCCAGCGCCCTCAGCATTGTAAACTTATATATACTTTCGCATTTTTTCATTAATTCGTGTAACACTTTGGAGAAGGAAACCCTAGACGATTTTTATTGCCATTGTAAGGCTTTTACAGCCTTTGAACTTCATGTTTCAATAAAGATAAGTTATCCCTTTAATTATTCGTTATGTCTATGTATCGTTTGATTATCTGTTTATCTTTTCTTTGATTTAACATGGTAGCTTAAATTTATTTGTGTTTGCTTAGATCTAGTGAAACCTAGTTATTGAATATTGATTTGTTTTCTCTTGTTTAATTGATTACCTTGCGTTAGGCAAAGAAAACTGACTAACCTCTTATATGTAACTTGCTTGAACGTCTTAGAAACGCAACCGTAGAGTGCACTATTGGTTTTTCTCGTTGTATTTATTGTGTGAGTTGCGGCTTGTAGATCCTGGATAACTTAATAAACTTTAAGGGATTTAGGGGAGACTAAAACTCATAGATTCGGGGACTTCTTCACCTCCCCACGAATAATATTAAGGTGTCACACCCCCAAATTTCGTGATTTGCAGCGGAATGAAGCATTCAGGGGCGCGACTGGTCATAGCACCAAAGTTGCAGTTATATTGAACGACCTAAAGTGTCGTTTAGAAAATACATCGTTTGATTATTTAAAAACATTCAGAGTTACAAAGCTAGGTCCCAAAAGGTGAAACAAGTTTTCAGAAAACAAGTTCATACAATTCAAACAATGGATAAGTGCATAAAATATAAAGTAAGACGCATCGACTCCGCGACTCCATGATGTCCATATGCAAGCCAACATGCGATACCTTAATTACCTGAAAATGCATTGCTAAAAATGGTCAACAAAAATGTTGGTGAGATCATAGGTTTATGTAAATGAAATGTTGTACGGATACCACAAGTATAAAGGGTATGACAAAACAATGCCACATAAAAATGATACATTAGCTCTTAAGCTCATGACCCCGAAGCTAGACTGAATGAAATGCCCTAACTGAGTGTTTGCCAATCACTCTA